>CAJPVJ010001179.1:0-17557 GCA_905397405.1 Oppiella nova | reverse complement strand
ACCAGACATTCTGTCTTCTCTTAATTGAGTGAATATTATGGTGAAGACGGCATGCGATCGACTGCTGGTTTCGTTCATATTAGTCGAGGCAACAGTTCTTTAAGACAAATCAAACTAAATAATATGTCAGCATTTAGTTGACCATTGAATACCTGGCTTTGTTTCCCTCATCCATTATGTCTCGAATATCCTCATAAGAAGTGACGGCTAATTTGGACAAATCTTCAACATATGGTCCGAGCACTGGGTGCTCGCGAACACGCAATGAACCCTTATTTTTTGGATTCAACAGATCTCTAACTCTTTCGCAATAGATCTCCATATAAGAGACCTCAACGGAATACATGACTTCATTATTGTCTTCAAATTGGATTCTATTGAATAAGTCTTTGCAAATGTGAGGAATGATGCCCTCATCGTCCTGTTTACCCATCATTGTATAGCTCTTTCCGCCACCGGTCTGGCCGTACGCGAAGATACACACGTTATAGCCCTCGAAGGCATGCGCTAACATCTCTTCACCGATGTCTCGATAGACTACCTCCTGATCCGCAAAATTAGGATCAGCCGAGTCATGAGACCAATACGAGTAGTCAAATGTGAATGTTTTATAAGAATCCGGTATTTTTGGGTTACAAATTGCTATTCATAATAATAGTGAAAACATAAGCACATTAAATAAACAGAATTTTATAATAATAGACATTAATTTTTAATTACTTGTCGTTTGGCCGCTCATTGAGATTATGTTTTTTGAGTTATAACTATATTCCCTATTATTGAAGGGTCGGACACGAACCGCCACTTTTACAGACGACATCTTTGCAGGTTTTAATGAATAAACTTCACAAAAATACTGAAAATAAACATTATATAATCAATTTAGTAAATATTTAATTTCACATTGCTTATATCAATTTGATATTTGAGATGTATTATTATTACTGTAAGAATCGGTAGAAAACTGTATGTTTGAGGGGCAAAATGTCTTCACTGCATAGCTATAATTCTTATAAATCCTATCATAGCTAATGGTAACATTTAATTATTAAATAATACAAGTAAGAATAGTGCACAAATAAAAATAATGTAATTAAAATAATATATGATAATAAGGTAAAATACAAATATTTGCTCACATTCTTTGATTAATGGCTTCTCTATTCAGATCTATTGTGATGAAAGTCTAATTCAATATTGAGTAAAACGATTCAAAAAAATATTTTATTACATTAGTTATTCCAAAAAGAATTAAATCACAAAATTTCTATAAAATATGTCAATATTTTAAATATATATTAAACAAAAATATTGTTAAATGAATGCAAATCAATAGAATATAGCATTCATATTACTATGACTTCGCAGACAAGCCGTAAATATTTATGGCTCTTATACTGTACTCCATAGAGAGAGTCTATACAACAAATGAATGGCTTTGGATGACGTTTGGAGTACTGGAAGACATGACTGGGCTATGAATCGGATCAATAAATATGATAGAAATGATATAACTGCCGGTGCATTGAAAAAGACTGTCGTATTAAACGTTTAGTTATTAAATATTTTTATTGTTTTGTTTAAATAATGTTTTTATTATATACCAAATAATATTCATATTAATACAAATGCTGTACTGATATTTGGATCACTAACATTGTAATGTTAAAATAAAAGTAATAAAATTTATTCATTAGATTGATAGAAAAATAAAGCATATGCTCGTATTACAGTAATATTAAATACTTTGATAATGTTTTCAAGTTATTTTATAATTAAGTAATGTATGAATATAAATAGTATTAGAATCTTAAAATTCTTACAAATTATTTATTTAATTGCATTAAGAGTTCATTACAGAACTGTATACCGTGCTCTCATCACCATCATGGTAATGCTGTAGCCCTTGCTGCAATTAAAATGTATATGTTCTATATATTGTACCGTAAATAACTGCAAGTTATGCTATATTGTAGTACAGGTATGATAAGAATATTAAAGATTAAGGACTTATGAATTGCATACTCTATTACCGGTAGTGAAGCGGTGTTGGAGTTTAAACCGCTTACTTGACTTATAATTACTCATAATTATATCTATAGAAACTAATTATTCATTTCCATTTCTTATTATTGACTTTTTATTATTACTCGATATTTAATGTATTTATTGTACAGCTGTTTGTAATCTCTTATCAGAAAATGATAATCAATTCAATGTCAAGAGAACTACTTTTCTGAGTCGAGAGTGGAGTGGCTGCTGATGATTGAAAGCATTCCTATTTTGGAGACTCAAGGAGTCGGTTGACAGGACTCACTCGAGACAACAGCACTTAATTATTCTTAATTGTAAATCATTTATTAATTTCTTAATTCAATACAAATAAATCTTAAGTTAATATTGTGAACGAGAAGTGTTTATTATAAGCTGTGAGAACTGAAGGGCTGTAGAAGTGCTGCCTAAGAGTAAATCAGACCATAAGACCTGTTCAGCTAAGAGCCATACATCCCATTATCGCTGTTCAGGCGCTGGATCAGTCATATCCAGTGGTCATAGTCTTTGGAAGGCTTGGCTCACCGTTTCAGTAGACAGTAAATATTATTCTGTATTATAGAATATAACCTTCAACTTTATCGTAATATTTAACATTTAGTGACCGGTAATTTGTTAATTACTTTCATAGTACTGTTTTTGTATGTTAAGCTACAATGAAAATAACTTTATCGTAAAAAATTGCAAAAAATAAAAAATTCAAAGGAAACATATAGGAAGTACAGTATTCATGAAAGCAATATACAGTACACGAATAGTTAATTTATTATCATTTGATGTCAAGTATAAATAAAATATTATGATAAATAATCATTAAATGACAAAACTATTTATTTTTTAAAATTCATTAGTTTTATTCAATGTTTATAAATAAAATTATTGATTCAAATCGTGGGTTATAAGAGCCTGAAGTGATAACTCGAGTGCAGAGCAGGGCTGCGCTAAATCAAAATTAGTGATCACTTGCGGGTGAAGGACACCCATAATTCCCACCACTTTATCGTTGACCACAACTTCAGCGCAACGGCCCGACAAAAAGCGCGGATCTGTTTGAAGAATACATACCGTATTATAAGTCTTAAAAACAAATGAAAATTGATTGTCAAACCATTAGCCGCTCTAATGAAATATCCGACGCCTTTTTTATTGGCAGAAAAGGGAATTTCCAACACATGGAGAATACGATCCAATAACCCATGAATGATCTCAAAACCCGGTGTTTTGTTGTAATAAATAGCAGACAAATAGCGCTCATTCCTGGCGCCCACTTCTAAATAAGTGATAGTATTATTGAATTTAGTGAATACCGTTAATACCGACAATCATTCATACCTTCATTACTGTCTTTGAAAATAACATCTGAGATCTCAAAAAGTTTGAGCGGAAGAGGTATTTGTTTGTTGGAGTAAATGGTTTTGAGGAGTCCGGGCAATAGGGAAGTGCGACCGACTTGGAAGTCGAATGTCTTTGGGTTCGCCACATGGACTGCCTTTGAAAGCGAGTCCTTTCTTCGCATTTTCTCTCCGATATCGTCGCGAGAGCACTAAAACCATAACAATATTAATGGCATTGCAATCAACGAGTGAATGGAGTTATGTTACTAAAGAGAATGTTAGGATTTCGGTATAACCGCATCGGGAGATCTCGTATCTCAACTGATCGGTCACTTTGTTTAGAAAGAATTGGTGGCCAATGGTCTGCGTCTTGGGAACTGTGAACTCAATGTTATTATATCCGTAAGCAATGCCCACGTCTTCCAATATATCGCAGGCGTGAAGTATGTCCTGACGGATGGGAGGGATTCGTACTCTCAGTAACTGCTCGTCAATTACTTCAGACCCCAAACTCATTCGCTTTAGTAAAGTGTTTATCTGTTGCGCCGTTTGACTGCAATATAAATCAAGTATTAGTTACTTATTACCGGTAAAAGTAATTAATTAGTTGTGTATTCATATATACCTAATGCCAAGATTTTTGTTAAAATAATCCACTGAAACAGTCTCCTCTCTATATTTGAGTGTCTAAAATAAGTAATAATTATTGTCTAATTGTATAAAACAAATAAATTGTGCTAAAAATTACCGGAAACAAATCCCGTGATGTGTCAGATTGAGTCACTTCAACACTTTCCACACTATTAATAATTACAAACATTAGTTATTATCGCTAATACGGTAGTTACTATTAAAGACAATAATTGTTTAATAAATAACTTACGTAAACTTTTGCTCAGAATATTCACTGAACATTGAGACAAATGTGTCCAAAACTAGTTTGGCTTTATATAAGTCCGTTGCAGTCATTTCAATAAATATATTTTTCGTTTTAAGTGTTATTTTACTGTGATCGCCTGAAATTGTATTTTATCAACACTTTTAATATGTTTTAATACAAAAGGTTAACAATTTCTAAATACCGTTAATGATTGGAGGCATCGATAAAATGACATTGTTTTGGTCATAGATTACGGGATAGACGGGACTGTCTTTAATGATATGCAAAAACGGTTTCAAGTGGTCGTCAGTCTGTAATTCATTCATTCATTTAAACGTTCATTCAGTGAGCCGTCATATACTCACAGAATACAATTCCATGAGTTCAGTGGCCGTGTATTCTTTGGTCTGTTTCAATGGTCTGAATTTGATATCATTGGGAACTCTGGCGTCATAAAAGAAGGGACCCTTCACTGTATCCAAATCATGGGCACCGATAGCTACCAGAGTCCGCTTTCTATGTCATGTAAGTACAAGAGTTAGAGTTAAAACACAGGTACACATCAATTAGTCGATGAAAGACCTGCAGAGGTTTTGATGGAGTTTTTCCTGTAAATCAATAAAACTGTCGTATATTTCTTGAGTGAAATGAATGCCTCGAAGAATGGCTGCCACAGCATAGGGTCGGACTTGCATTGTCTGTATAAGAGATCGACAAATATATCAAAATCGATCCCATTGTCAGTCATTAAACACTGAAGACATACATTAGGAAGTACTATGAGTTGTTGCAACTGAGCCTTCGGTGGTGTAATGGCTCTGTATTCGGGAATTTGGGCTCTAATTCAATATAAGAGATGCCATTCAATGAAACAATGAAAGCATACAATCAATGATAACATACTTTCCCAGAAATATGAGAAGCGCTCGGACGAGACCTTCGATGCAAAGCAAGTCATAGCTTCGAGAAAATGACAAAACATTCAAAACATTGCTTTCCGTAACAATTAACTCGTTATCTACCGATTGGCGGGGATTTCGATGCGATATATGACGTCCTCTGCGGCCCCCTTCGACCGATCCATACCCTGCTCTTTGGCCTTCATCTGCTTCTCCGATGTCTGACATAAACACATAAATTGTCTCATTTTGGTGACCACAACATAATCATCAACTCATTTACCACTTCATCCAACTCTATGCCGAACTCAAAGCATAGTTCATCGAATGCTTCCTCAGCTTTAAGATCAAAACAAACCATCAATTAGTGAATCATTTCAGTAATAAAAAAGTTGGACTCAAAGACTGACTGAAGTGAGTGTCGAGTAGTTTGAAGAGAAGATCTCTGTTGACATTGATTGTGGGCATTGTGGCGGTTGTGGGGATTGTGTGGCGGATGTGCTAATTGTCACCTAATTGTCACCAATAAGACCAATACGACTGCAATCACTGCAATCAGTCACCAATAGTTGCATCACTCGTCCAATGGATGCAAAACGTGTCCAAACATTGCAAACAATCACTCACTCGAAGCGTACGTCTTATATGAACGCATCACTCATTTGAAGTCACTTTCATGTGATTTATTGATTGAATAGTATTTTGAACTCAATTTATATTTAATTGATTTGAATGTGAGTTACAATTAAAAGACAAAAATTGCGGACAAAAAGTGGTTTAAGAGAAGATGAGTTCAAAAGAGAAATCTGAGGACCAATTGGGCCGACAATGGGATAAATTCATCTCCAATTCAGTGCTGAAAATGGGTTCGTGTTTGCCATCAATGGTCTCATCCGTGATGACCGGTCTTACCGTCTTATGACATGAATGTCTGATCCATAGGTACGGGTGTTATCATCGGTAGTGTCTTCTCATTACTGGTCTTCCGACGAAGAGTCTGGCCGTTAGTGTTTGGTTCGGGCATTGGTTTGGGTTTCGCATCCAATCAACTGCAGACTGATTTGAATCAATTGAATCGATAATGTATTGCAGAAGTTGTCGATCGATGGCATAGTTTATAGGAATTAAAAGTTTATTAATTAGTATTTGAATTGATTTATTGAATATAATTAGAAAAAGTAATGTTTTAAGTAATAGTTATTAAATTAAGAGCTATTCTTATATACAATCTATTGCTTTGCAATCAATATAAGATACTTATAATTAAATTGATGTCAAATATATGTAAATTCAATATAAAATCTCCAAAATAATCAAATTATAAAACATTAGTCTTTCCACAATTGGATTACAATATAATTACAATACAAACAAAATTAATATAAAATAATTAATATAAAATAATGGATGCAATGAATGCATAGTTTGATTGATATGTCAAACAAAATGAGAATGTATTGAATGATTGCAACAAAACCGCTAACACTTTGTCTATAGTTTGTATTCCCAGACAATACAGTGGGCGTGAAGTGAAGAATAAGGGGTATCACTGAGAGTTCCCCTCTTATAACCGTTGCCACCCGTCAGCAAAAGCGCGGTTTTACTGTTAGCACAGGTAGTGTTGGGCGCCGTGTCATAGATGGGTATCATTTGTTCCTGTCTTCTCACGTGACTTGCATTCGCCGGAGATTTACTGCATTCGTAGATACTATTTGTCAATCGGGCCGTCGATGCCGTTCTTGAGCTCAAATTACTGCCACTTTCGTAGATGTGATTGCGTTGACCTTTGGCCACATTATTCACTTCTTCCGCAGTCATCGACACTATATTTGCGTTTTTCTGAGTCTGAAGAGCTCTCTGCTGTGATCCGTCGTGATATATAGCACTACTGGAGGCGCTCTCGGATGTCGAGTCGTCCGATATATTCATATTAGACAAATCCCACGCCATTTTGGTTGTGGTGATGGTATGTGAGGGACGCCTCACTCCCACATAATCGCCGACATTCAACAGATCAGAGTAGAGTCCGTATATAGACTCGACGTCTTCGTTCTTGGAGTCCATGGCATTGTCTGACTTGTTGGCGACATTTCCAGTATTTTGCGGCGAATTCGGAGACTCTATACCAGCGTTAAGACTCAATAGGATATTGACGGGACCTATATGTCTGTGAAGGGCTACGTTTAGACACCCGGATATGAGGGGAACGCCTTGTAGTCGAGGAAGAGTCAGCGTCACAATCACTCCGACATTAGTTCCAACCCATAGTAAGCCTCTGGTGGCCAGCATTGATGTCACTGTTATCTTGACATCTGAGCCTTCGTTCAGAATTCTCTTGACATTTGAGGCGACATTCAAGTCTTGCAAGTGCTTAAAGGTCTCCGTATGGAAGAGTTTGATGATCGATGAGTCGATGAGACTCACCCACAGGCCTATACCACAATGGGCTAAGAGGTTAGGTCTCACGTTATCCTCAATACTTTGACAAATATCTGAGTCTTCAGAGTCTGTGCTCCTCAAGGAATAGCTGCGCTCCACTTCAACGCCACTAATGATCCAAATCTTATCATCAGAACAGGCGAACACTTCTTCATTAATGGGAAGAATACAAGTGACGGGCCTTTGAGAGAGAGTTATAATAATAGGCTCTTCATAATGAGTGGCATTGAAGAGCGCCACCACTCCAGAGATGAGTCCGACGTAAACATATTGTCCGAAATGCTTAATACAAGTCACTTCACTGGCGACGTCGAGGGCTGCGAACTGTTGCCATTCGGCTGGAGAGCTGGCGTCGATCACTATAATCCTTCCCTGACGTAAGCCAATCCATACTGAATAAGAGCCCACGGACTCAATGCATGTCACGTGTGAGTCACACAATTCGTATGAATGAATGAGACTGATATCAGTGCCATTTGTGGACAGAGCGCCCAATTGGGAACCGCTTTCGTTCACATTACAGATCCATAAGACACCTGAATCTGATTCAAGAGTGAGTCCATCGCCGCTTCGATACAGTTTGTAATGAAGAGCGCAAATCAGTTGTGAGCCATCACTCGTCGCAAAGATTGGAAGCGATTTGACAAATAGAGGAACGCGTTGTGGAACTATAGCATTGAGGTGGTTGGACGAGGAGGAGATGCTTTCCGTGACTATATCCCAGGCCGGGTTGTTGGCCCGATCCAGAGCCAGTTTAGCCAATCGCACGTCTATCAGCCAATCGCGTTTCACTTCAGGATCAGTCATTTGAATACAAATGATATCCTTGTAGTTCTTGGAGCGGATCCTCAACTGAAGACAACTCTTGTCAATGAGAGTGATTTGTGCGTCTTTTCGACGAATCTCTTCTCTAATCTCTGCACTGATTTGTTCGGTTAATTCGATGGATAATCCGTTGTATTGATAGCGCAAAGTGGACACCAAATTAGTAATACGACTCAATAGTTCCAAATCATGGATCAAATTATTCAGATCACAATACATTCGCTCGACTGTACAGTGCTTTGGAGACGAGGCAGATGTGGCCTCTGTTTACCGAAAAACAAGATAACAGTTACCCTATGAGTGATTTGTTGGTGTGATAGTTGTGGTGAAAAAGAGACTAACCTTTGGTTCTCAAGAGAGAGTTGGCGATGAGGTTATTGGTGGCGGGCGTCACGTCGTCGATGGCGTCCACGTCTTGTAAAGAGACGGCAAACTTGAGTCGATTGGCGGGAACGCTGACACAGACCAACATGTCGTTCAATAAGTATAGTTTACGGCACTTAGTCTTCATGACGAGTCCAGTGCTGGCGTCCAAATCCAGTTGATAGACATCGTCTTGTCGTAGAAGGAATCGGTGCGAAGAGTTTGTCGTAGAGTTACTTAAATAATCCTTAAGTAGTTGTTTGACAGCAAAATGTCTTTCGGCGTCGCGTTTCCGTTCATTGAGTCTATCGGCCAGTGATTCGAGTTGTGTGAGCGCTAACTGGAGAGACATGCGGTCCGGATGTTCGGCCGGCGTGTGCTTCAGAAGATCACTCAACAGGAGTATGAATTGCGGGAATCGTTGCACGGGTTTAACCATAAGCCCAAAAAAGCTGAGCCGATCGGGACTAGAGAGCGATTTGTCGCGTAAGAACTGCGCGAAAGACGACTTGGATTTCGAGGCCTTTCTCGCCGTTTCCATTGCATTCGTGAAGTTGTTTATGAAATCCGAATATATGTCTAAAACCATGGATTTGGAAAAGGATGCGATGAACACATCGCCGATGCGCTCCTTCTCATCCCATTCCCGCACGCATTGACTCAAAGCTATACCAAAGATGGTATGGCATTGAAGTATTTGTTCCAATCGGTAGAAGATTACATTAATCTTGTTTTGACTCAAAACGCTTGGATTTGATTCTTCCAAAGGCTTCTTGTATTCGGAGATAATTCGCTGCAAAGAATTAATATAAGAGTTCTCGGAGTCGACTACCGATCCGATTATATATCTCCTCTTCAGCTGCTCCTGAGTTAAGCCCTGCGGAGGTATTTCCGGCAAACATATGGGAGGCCTTTGCTTTTTGGACAGTTTTATATCAATGTATGGGTTCTCATCTTCGCTGTACGCCTCTTGGTTTGGCGAAGACTTCTTGCGAGTGGAGAACCAACGCGTGAAACTCGAAGAACCCAATGACCTCTTGCTGTCCTTTTTCTTATAACTTTGAAGGCTAAGAGTGTCGGCGTATTGGGCGCGGAGTGACGACAGCGTCAGGAAATCAATCTCTTCGTAGATGTTGTCTTCGGCGCGATTGCTTCGATGCGACTCTTCGTACAGCATATAAAAGGGTTCCTTAAATGGCATCGATTGCATCGCTCGGCCATAATCTCCGGTATTATTACTGTTAGAATTGGGAGATATGTTGTTCACAGAGGACCCGTTGTTGCTGTTGGAGGAACCGCTCAGGAGTCCGGTGTTCGTGTCATTCATAAGCATTGTTTCGAAGTCAAGGTTGAGATTCTCGAGGATTTGTTCCTGTCTTTGCTGTAGTCTTGAAATCTCATTAGTGATGGAGTCGTAGCTAAACATAATGGGCTCTGATTTGCGACGTCTTCGGGCAAGACTTGAGGCACCGGTGGTTGCTATGAGACCATCAGAATCGGACACATTTGAGGCGACGGCAGAAGAGTTATTGGCGTTGGCTTTGGACTTCTTCTTCCGGAGCAGAGGACTGACGCCATTAGCGAACAGAGACAGCGATCTCTGATATATTCCCTGCTTTTGAGTACTTTTGCTGAAGAGGTTGGGCTTCTTATTTGATTGTAGATTTCGAGGCAAACTCTCGGACCCGTGTCTGGTGTCCGCTTCGATGGTCAGCAATGGATTGGCAAATGAAGTGATTTGTGAGGCGTTACCACCAGATGTGGTGTTATTGTTAGCGATTCCGTAATGGGATTGAGAGCTACTCAGGAGGTTGTGGTGAGTGTTAGCACTACTACTGGACGGTCGGGACAACGACTGCGAGCAACGAGAGGCCGATCGCAGCTCATCCACCGACTGATGGGTCACCACATTAGTGGCCAAACTGTCGCTGACTGTCGAGGAATGGGTCAACTGATTGTTGTTGATGTTGTTGTTGCTGTTGTTTAAGACATTGTTATTACTGTTATTACTATTATTACTATTATTACTATTAGTGCTGTTAATGGTATTAATCGTATTAATGGTACTAATGGTCTGATTATCCTTTTTGATGAGCTCTCCGTAATAATAGGGAGCTTTGCTATTGGCAGACATCACCACGACTTAGTCCACATACACATCAACTACATCATACACTATGACACACACCACTCGCGGATCAGCTCTGGAAAGGCTATCAACTGCCGACACGATGTCATCTCAAGTGACAAATAGTGAGCACAACATCAGATGTATTGCTGTATTGATGCCACAAATCACTCAATGAGTGCTAAATCTATGAATCAATGATTATTCGCTGTTTTTATTACATTAACTCTCCTATCGATACATCGCTCACTACACACATCGATACTATCGACCCGTTTATGCCTTCACTAAACGTATCACTCAATCGATTATTTGTTGCCTTTTTCAACATCACAGACAGTCTATTGAACCAAACTTTTGACAACTCTTGACACTTCCGAAGCTATATTAGACCATTCATTCACGAGTGACCCTCACATTCACAATACACTTGTCGCTCATTTTATATCATTGTTTAATTGTAGCAAACATTCAACCAAAATCTTATATAAATCACAATATTGGCAAATGCTTGGAGTATAGGACAGGTGCAGTCATAGCACCATCATATGAATTACCATTCATTTATGCTTTCTATTTCATCAATCTCTGTTGTCACTATTAAACTCAATTATTATTTTGCAATTTAATTTATAGCTTTGATTGCTGTACCAAATTATTAAATTACAAACGAATTTTTTTATTATTATATATTTAGACAAGATAGTACTGTAGATTGAAAAGTTAAAATATTCACTTAAGTATGCGTTAAACAAGTTTTCTGGTATTAGGGATCTTTTCTTGCAATATAGTACTGATTCATAGTATGCATACAATTTGACAATTGCTAGGAAATCACATAAATGTAAGAATTGGTGGTGAAGTGTTTGGTCAATGATAGGCATGTGTGGTGTATGGCATTCACATGAACTCAACTTTGCACTGATTCTAGTGTCGGCTAAATATTGTATAAAGAATATACAATACAATGATAAGGGAAATAAATAAATTAGTTGTGGTAATTGAAAGCAATTGGATTCACTAATTTAACTTTTAGGCTTCGAGTTAACCTCTAATAGTGTTTACTTAAGTCAAATAAATCTAATATCATATTTTATTCAATATTCTGTGTGTTAGACTAATGTGCAAGTTTATGATATTTCTAAATTTTAGCTTAAATTTCACGCAAATACATAACAGTAAATATTATTCATAAGACTAGTAGCCAATCAAAGTTACACTAAACTCAAGAATTGCTATTACTGTATATATGATACTGTACTAGATTCTATATTCTAAGTTATTCTATCTAAAATTAAATTTAATATTTTTGAAATTCTTGTTTAGAATGATATTCAATTTCAATAGATATTTGAAATATGCAATAAGATTCCAGTTTCCAATTAAATTTAAGCCAACTTTAACATGCAAATTTATTTTAAGCTAAATGTAAGCTTTACTGATATTTTATTCAATACACGGTACTGTGATTAACGTTAATTCAATTTGCAATAACATTTTCTAATGTACAGTGGAATGACATAACACACTATAAATAAATGTATAGACTGTATTGTAGTCAATATCAGTACATCAGTTACAATCTTAAGACAAGATAATATATGTTCAATCATATTCATCGCTCCTATACAGTACCATAATATACCCTGCTAAAAATATAGAATTATACAAGTTAATTGATAAGTTTTAGCCAATATGTTGCAAAGGGTCTGATTATTGTTAATAAGTTTTAGACGATAATAGTTATACAAAAAGTAAATAGTGTGGAGAGTATGAGAATATGTGTTCACTAGTGGTCACCACTATAATGATGGCCATACTCTGTGCCCAAGAATGAGTGGTCACATGTATGATCACCACCGGTCACTGGACTATCATTTGTGACACAATTCCACTGACAGTGCATTCACTGCCTCTACCCGTCCACCCCTCAGCCCCCATATGGAGTGTACGTCGTGTATGAATGGCCCGTATTTCTAGAGAAATCGATCGCTTCACATGAGAAATAGGTTTTGATTGAGTTATTGAGTAATTGTTTGTCTATTGATTGCACTCACGAGGCATACACACCAACGAAGATGTCTTTCATTGGATTCAATGACATGGACGATATGTTCGGGTAAGTGTCTCATATGTGCATCTCATGGACCCGTTGTGAGTGGTGTGGATGTGTTGCAGACGAATGGACCGAATGATGGCATCGATGATGACAAACATGACAAACATGAACGACATGTTAGGAAGGGATCCGTTCGGACCCGCCTTCCCGATGCTCGCCTTCAACCCGGCAATGGATCCCATGTCGCGACTCATGCCTTCACCCGTTATGTTCCCGACGTCTTCGATGTCCTTCAGTCACCACATGAGCCCTCAGTATTCCTCTTACAGCACGTCTTCGTCGGTGATCTCAATGTCCACAGATATGAGCGGAAGGCCACAGATCTACGAGTCGTCGCACTCAAGTCGCGCGGGTCCGGGAGGGGTGAGGGAGACGACGAGCAGTGTTCGCGACTCACGCAGTGGTCTCCAGAAGATGTCAATCGGGCGTCACATCGAAGACAGGGCTCATGTGATGGAGAGGACGCGCAACCAATACACCGGAGATGAAGAGCACAACAATGAGTACATTAACATAGAGGTATCGTATCGTCTATATGTCCGTAGATGTGTCCACTGTTTTGCAATATTCATGTCTTTATGTCTTTATGTCAAACATTTTCATATGGATGTCAAGGAGGAGGAGGCGCCGCAGTTCAACACAGAGTTCAGTGAACGCATGGGTGCCTACGGACACCACTACCGACGCCCGCAACTGACGGCCTCGTCGTCCAGCCGCGGACCACCAATGCTGGCCCTCCCGGCGCCCACCACTCGCCACTCGTCAGCCGATGCCTCACCTCATTCTCATAGATCCGAGAAAACGCATCGAAACCACAAAATGTCTCTGAGACATTTTGTGGTTTCGATGCGTTTTCTCGGATCTATGAGAATGAGGTGAGGCATCGGCTGACGAGTGGCGAGTGGTGGGCGCCGGGAGGGCCAGCATTGGTGGTCCGCGGCTGGACGACGAGGCGGTCAGTTGCGGGCGTCGGTAGTGGTGTCCGTAGGCACCCATGCGTTCACTGAACTCTGTGTTGAACTGCGGCGCCTCCTCCTCCTTGACATCCATATGAAAATGAAGACATAAAGACATCAATATTGCAAAACAGTGGACACATCTGCGGACATATAGACGATACGATACCTCAATGTTTATGTACTCATTGTTGTGCTCTTCATCTCCGGTGTATTGGTTGCGCGTCCTCTCCATCACGTGAGCCCTGTCTTCGATATGACGCCCGATTGACATCTTCTGGAGACCACTGCGTGAGTCGCGAACACTGCTCGTCGTCTCCCTCACCCCTCCCGGACCCGCGCGACTCGAGTGCGACGACTCGTAGATCTGTGGCCTTCCGCTCATATCTGTGGTCATTGAGATCACCGACGAAGACGTGCTGTAAGAGGAATACTGAGGGCTCATGTGGTGACTGAAGGACATCGAAGACGTCGGGAACATAGCGGGTGAAGGCATGAGTCGCGACATGGGATCCATTGCCGGGTTGAAGGCGAGCATCGGGAAGGCGGGTCCGAACGGATCCCTTCCTAACATGTCGTTCATGTTTGTCATGTTTGTCATCATCGATGCCATCATTCGGTCCATTCGTCTGCAACACATCCACACCACTCACAACGAGTCCATGAGATGCACATATGAGACACTTACCCGAACATGTTGTCCATGTCATTGAATCCAATGAAAGACATCTTCGGTGGTGTGTATGCCTCGTGAGTGCAACCAATGAACAGACAATTACTCAATAACTCAATCAAAACCTATTTCTCATGTTTTGCGATCGATTTCTCTACAAATACGGGCCATTCATACACGACGTACACTCCATATGGGGGCTGAGAGGGGACGGGTAGAGGCAGTGAATGCACTGTCAGTGGAATTGTGTCACAAATGGTAGTCCAGTGACCGGTGATCATCATACATGTGACCACTCATTCTTGGGCACAGAGTATGGCCATCATTATAGTGGTGACCATTAGTGAACACATATTCTCATACTCTCCACACTATTTACTTTTTGTATAACTATTATAGTCTAGAACTTAGCAATAATCAGACCCTTTGCAACATATTGGCTAAAACTTATCAATTAAATTGAACTTGTAATTGTATATTTTTAGCAGGGTATATTATGGTTCTGTATGGAATTAATGAATCTATTATAGGAGCGATGAATATGATTGAAAATATATTTTTAATATGATTGTAACTGATTTACTGTAATTGACTACAGTACAATTATTGTAAAATTTACTACAATACGGTATATCATAGTCTATACATTTATTTATAGTGTGTTATGTCCATTTCACTGTATATTAGAAAATGTTATTGCAAATTGAATTAACGTTAATCACAGTTCCGTGTATTGAATAAAATATCAGTAAAGCTTACATTTAGCTTAAAATAAATTTGCATGTTAAAGTTGGCTTAAATTTAATTGGAAACTGGAATCTTATTGCATATTTCAAATATCTATTGAAATTGAATATCATTATAAACAAGAATTTCAAACATATTAAATTTTATTTTGGATAGAATAACTTAGAATATAGAATCTAGTACAGTATCATATATAATAGCAATTCTTGAGTTTATCGTAACTTTGATTGGCTACTAATCTTATGATTCATAAGATCCTTACTTTATTATTACATTAATTTTCACCCATAATATTTGCCACCTATACACATAATGACACTAATTATGTTTTGAATAAGTGATAAAACTAGTCAAAAACTAAAAGTTTTAAAATTAGGAAATTAATAATTTCAGACGAGAATTCAATTGATAAAACACTCAAACCTTTATTAATCGATGAAAAAATATATTATGAATAATAAAATTTCCTGAGTAATCAACAAATTTAAAGAAAATTGTAATAAATAGTCATTCAATTTTATCAAATGAGTGTTTATATAAACAAATATTCATATAAAATTATTATAAAGAATTAATATTTTTGAAAATCAAAAACTGATTAAATTAATGAATGTGTTTTGTATGAATCACAGGGATACACTTAGCCCATTTTTAAAAACCCACTTTTTATCCATTTTTCTTGCATTCCTATTCATAAGTTATAAACAATATTTACTATTATATTTGCGTGAAATTTAAGCTAAATGTTTAAAAAACAAAATTCAGAAATATCATAAACTTGCACATTAGTCTAATCTAACACAGAGAATATTGAATAAAATATGATATTAGATGTATTTGACTTAAGTAAACACTATTAGAGGTTAACTCGAAGCCTAAAAGTTAAATTAGTGAATCCAATTGCTTTCAATTACCACAACTAATTTATTTATTTCCCTTATCATTGTATTGTATATACAATATTTAGCCGACACTAGAATCAGTGCAAAGTTGAGTGGTACACTTACGGTATGTGGTGTGTACGGATAGTAACTGGTTTGTGAAGTGGTGGTTAAGAATGTAAATACACTAAAGGATCGTTAACAGTTTAACATACGTATGATACTTAGTCATGATATAACGTTGAAATGATCTCTAATACCAGAAAACTTGTTTAACGCATACTTAAGTGAATATTTTAACTTTTCAATCTACAGTACTATCTTGTCTAAATATATAATAATAATAAAATTCAATTGTAATTTAATAATTTGGTACAGCAATCAAAGCTATAAATTAAATTGCAAAATAATAATTGAGTTTAATTGTGACCACAGAGGTTCATGAAATAGAAAGCATAAATGAATAGTAATTCATATGATGGTGCTATGACTGCACCTGTCCTATACTCCAAGCATTTGCCAATATTGTGATTTATATAAGATTTTGGTTCAATGTTAGCTACAATTAAACAATGATATAAAATGAGCGACAAGTGTATTGTGAATATGAGGGTCACTCGTGAATGAATGGTCTAATATAGCTTCGGAAGTGTCAAGTGTTGTCCGTAGTGGTCAAAAGTTTGGTTCAATAGACTGTCTGTGATGTTGAAAAAGGCAACAAATAATCGATTGAGTGATACGTTTAGCGAAGGCATAAACGGGTCGATAGTATCGATGTGTTTAGTGAGCGATGTATCGATAGGAGAGTTAATGTAATAAAAACAGCGAAAATAATTGATTCATAGATTTAGCACTCATTGAGTGATTTGTGGCATCAATACAGCAATACATCTGATGTGCGAACTATTTGTCACTTGAGATGACATCGTGTCGGCAGTTCATAGCCTTTCCAGAGCTGATCCGCGAGTGGTGTGTGTCATAGTGTATGATGTAGTTGATGTGTATGTGGACTAAGTCGTGGTGATGTCTGCCAATAGCAAAGCTCCCTATTATTACGGAGAGCTCATCAAAAAGGATAATCAGACCATTAGTACCATTAATACCATTAATACGATTACCACTAATAGTAATAATAGTAATAACAATGTCTTAAACAACAGCAACAACAACATCAACAACAATCAGTTGACCCATTCCTCGACAGTCAGCGACAGTTTGGCCACTAATGTGGTGACCCATCAGTCGGTGGATGAGCTGCGAT
>CAJPVJ010001178.1:0-14709 GCA_905397405.1 Oppiella nova | reverse complement strand
CCAATCGGGCGGGTCTTCCACGACTGGCCCCTCAATGCGGCGGAAACAACAGTCACGTGAACGCCAACCAAATCGGCAACTCTTCACAGAATAGTTCGTTGCAGTCATTGGTATCGTTGGGACGAACGACCGGACAGTTAGTGAGCCATCAGTTCAATAGACCGAGTCCTCGGTCACTGCAAGTGTCCCCAGCATTAGCCCAGCGCTCACTCTATGCGCAACACATCCTCTCGTCTCCGGAGATCATAGGAGTGAACACAACTGACTCAAGACATCACCAAATGGCCAAATCAGCCCTAAAGACGGCCACCTCTGAGTTCTCATTCATTAGACCCGACTCTCCGCTCACTCTTCCCCACAATAATCGTGTGTCGAATGGAGTGAACCAAAAGAGACCACAATATGTTCGGTCGCAGAGTTGTCTCGAACCACAACAACACCACAAATCGGATCCACAATCGGATCTACAAAAGACTGGAAATCACTTTCAGAATAGTGTCAATCGATCGCAATCCGCATCAACTAAACAGACAATGGAGAGAATGATACAACAGTCTACCCGTCCCTCTAGTATTTATGGACAGCCATCACTTACAGACAAATCGTTCACAAATAGCAGATTGTATCCCAACAATTTAATAGCATATGTCCTTATGCGGACAAGACCGCTGGGGAGGTAACCGAAGTGGTCACCACGTGTCTTACCCATGTGTTTACACTATTTGCCGTCTCCTCAACCAAATCCATATCCGTATCCATACGCTATAGGTATGCGCGACACTAAGTCAATGCCGAAGCGACACATAAGACACTATAAGCCTTCAAAATCAGATACAATATTTGCCACAACTAATAGACTTCAATCTATTAGCAGTAGTGGAGAGAAAAGTANGGTATGCCTATAGGTATGCGCGACACTAAGTCAATGCCGAAGCGACACATAAGACACTATAAGCCTTCAAAATCAGATACAATATTTGCCACAACTAATAGACTTCAATCTATTAGCAGTAGTGGAGAGAAAAGTATTAATGAAACCAATGTCTCCGCAAATGATAAACTAATTAATAGAAAGCGAATCCAATCAAAGGAATTGTTTGCTGTCACTACTAACTGTTGAGTTAGTGAAAGATTTGGGCTGAACAAATGAATTAACGCTGTTAAACAATTATTAAATGTTGAAAATATTATTGTTTTAGTTAATCATATATTTATTATATGTTTCAAAAAAATTACTACTATACTATTAATATACAATTCTTTGATTAGCGCATGCAATACGAAGTGTGTGTTTGCCTTCATTTCACACAACCTAACAGTGCGGATGAATTTAATATCAATTATTAAAGAGAATCTAATAATAAAACAAACAATTTTTGGCTAACATTTTAATTTGAATTTATGAACACTTACAACCTATTAGTATAATATATTAAATGCATAAAATCTTTTTTATATAAAAGCAAATTATGTAATCTTTTCTACAATTTGTTTACTTAACTGTTTTTACACAAACAATACACTAATATATTGTGTACTTCTCTCTCTAAACATCTTTAATATAAATCTTTGAGAAAATACTTATTTCTTATGTTTCGTGTTTTACAAATACCTCAACAATTCTGACACCAAAATCAATGTTTATAAGAATAGTAGAGATTATTGTAATTTAGGGCTGATTTGGCCATTTGGTGATGTCTTGAGTCAGTTGTGTTCACTCCTATGATCTCCGGAGACGAGAGGATGTGTTGCGCATAGAGTGAGCGCTGGGCTAATGCTGGGGACACTTGCAGTGATCGAGGACTCGGTCTATTGAACTGATGGCTCACTAACTGTCCGGTCGTTCGTCCCAACGATACCAATGACTGCAACGAACTATTCTGTGAAGAGTTGCCGATTTGGTTGGCATTCACGTGACTGTTGTTTCCGCCGCATTGAGGGGCCAGTCGTGGAAGACCCGCCCGATTGGGTATTGGCTGCTCATCCCTGGGCGTCAGTGATCTCCTCTCCCCCGACGCGCTCTCAAGACTCAGATCAATGTCTGTTAAGACTAAAGCCAAACAATAAAAAGTTTTGAATCAATTTTATTCATTGAAAGCATAGATCTGTCAAAAACAGTGTCTGAAATGTGGAATAGATTTCTTGTGTTCAGTCACTTGTATTTTCAGGCAATGAATGAAATGATAAATCAAACGATTCTGTAATCAACACAAACCTGATATTCTTTAGGGCTGATTTGGCCATTTGGTGATGTCTTGAGTCAGTTGTGTTCACTCCTATGATCTCCGGAGACGAGAGGATGTGTTGCGCATAGAGTGAGCGCTGGGCTAATGCTGGGGACACTTGCAGTGACCGAGGACTCGGTCTATTGAACTGATGGCTCACTAACTGTCCGGTCGTTCGTCCCAACGATACCAATGACTGCAACGAACTATTCTGTGAAGAGTTGCCGATTTGGTTGGCGTTCACGTGACTGTTGTTTCCGCCGCATTGAGGGGCCAGTCGTGGAAGACCCGCCCGATTGGCTATTGGCTGCTCATCCCTGGGCGCCAGTGATCTCCTCTCCCCCGACGCGCTCTCAAGACTCAGATCAATGTCTGTTAAGACTAAAGCCAAACAATAAAAAGTTTTGAATCAATTTTATTCATTGTGCGCATAGATCTGTCAAAAACAGTGTCTGAAATGTGGAATAGATTTCTTGTGTTCAGTCACTTGTATTTTCAGGCAATGAATGAAATGATAAATCAAACGATTCTGTAATCAACACAAACCTGATATTCGTTGGAAACGTCGGTTCAGAACTGGAGTTGGATTGTGATGTATGGTTGACCTTAATTGACGGTTTGCATCCTCGCAATTGGTGAAGTCAGCACTGGTAGCCCTATGTAGTCGTGATGTCGTATTACTGACACCGACGGGACTGTCACCCAATGTATAGTGCAATGAAGATATCTTTTGCCTGAAAATCAAACATAATTTTGGTTTCATTTAAATTTGTGTTTAACTCTAATCTCACGTAATGGTCGTGAATAACAATAAAAGAAAGCCTATAGACTATACACTATGCTATAGACTACATACCGGTTCCAAATGCCTCCGCCGGTCATTGAAGGCAATAAAGTCTGAGATTTACGTAATGCCTCTCTTCTGCCTTTACTCCGATTAACGGCTTCTCTCAATGCGAACATCCATTCATCTAAACCAGTGTTGGACCACAAGAGTAACTGTCCTCCAGTTCCCACCTGAACCACAATTATATTATATTATATTTATTAAAATAAACAATTATATTATATTTAGTGCAAAAATGCATTTATAGAGATTTATATGGAAATAAGATTTGTTGCCAATTGTAAGAGTAAAACAAATTGGATGTAAGTCTTCAGACTCACCCGAATAGCAATAACCCCATCCCTCTTCTTATCGGCCCAATTAAGTCCCTCGACGTCTACAAGAGTTAACTGTATCGAGAAATTCAATCATTAGAACATGGATTGAGTTTTAAAATAATAGCATGCTTACTTTATACATAAAGCTTCCCATTTCAGACATTCCCACTTTAGAGCCCTTCTTAAAGCACGACAAGTAATCCTTTGTTAACACAAAATATCTCTCTTTCCAACGGCTAAAGAATCTGTCCCTTTGTTGCCAAAGCAGACCTTTTTTAATAGTGGAGGGATCGGTAGATACCATAGAAATGGACATTTTGTTTACAAGAGGAGATGTGCCCGTCATTGAACTGCTGGTCGTATCACTGGATGATGAGGTCATTTCCACACAACTCTATATATAAGTTATATAAGTCTAGTCTAAACTCCAATCAGTAGTCATCCAAATCGTTTTCAAGCTCTGATTCTCCACTCAGTCCTAGAGTTTACTTCTAAACCATATATTTTTGTAATCACTTTCAAGAGTAGAGAAATGGGTGTTGAAGCTTATGGCCAAGAATTTATAACTGAAAATTGAGATTAAATACAAAGTTATGTATAGAATTAATTCAATCGTTATTAGAATTTATTGTATTTTATGGAAAATGAAGAAAAACTCAACAAAACTATAGAGAAAATCATTTTAAGAAAGATCACGAAATCAATAGAAGAAATATTTGGAATACAAGAGGTTTCATATCATTCTCCAGAGGGTTCACAAGAATTGCCTATACGTTACAGACGTGCCATAAACTCGTATTAAAGAAATATTTTAGTAACTCATATGCCGTACAATATTTTTTTGAAAAATTTATGTTTTTATTCACTTAAATATTTAATTCTCTGAAGTCTTTGACCGCAAAAAAGAGTATTTTGCATACAATGCACTAATTTTCATTAAAATCGCTTACGTTGTTAACTACTAATTCAAACAATACATTTTTACTAAGTTAAATAAAATATTTTTTTGGGGAATCTATTATTTTAAGTGAATCTAAAGCGACGATAATATAGTGTATGGGAAGGCATTGAACCCAAACTTACTCTTACCGTCATTTAGATTAATAAATAAAATAAATCTAAGAAAAAATAGACCTAAAGTGTGAATTACAGCGAAAGATAATAGCATAGAATCAGCAAATATTTTAATGGATTCCGTAATTCAAAAGCTTTTATATTAGAGTTTTCCCCAAAAAAAGTTAATAAAATGGAAAAACTATTAGTGAGTAATAGAAGTTGTTTTACAGAATTGTTGTCCAAAATTAAGGCTAATATGTATTATAATTTGTTTGGTAATCACTCTATGGCTCTCGACTTTGTGTCTCTTATTTCATAAATTTTTATGACTACAGAACTAATAAACAGAATTTAATACAACTATAAGACTGAGAAATCGAGAAAAAAAACAATTTCTATCTTTTTGTTAAAAATAATATATCATAAAAGACAGACATATGTGAGGTATTAAAAGGAAAAGTCTTTGACAAGTCTGAGCATAATCTTCACGAATGGAAAGTGGAATATATGGAGGCCTACAGTATTAGTTGACAACAGCATTGTATGCTTATTGTGGAGTATTGTAGACTTGGGCCATGACTTGGCTTTTATGCCATCGTTGAGACTCTTTTGAGAAGAGATGTGAGATTTATGATCTTAACACACATTCACTCTCTTTTTAAGACTACTATCCTATCTATTGAACTATATTTACAAATAACACAAAATCATTATTAAGTGAGTGATTGCATCACAAGTACTGATGAATCTAAAAATGATGCAAAAGTAAAGAAAATATATGTTTAATCGAGTACTGAGAGCATAAAATGATGGTACGTTTTGGCACCAAATAGTTTAAACTAAATATTATATTCTGTACATAATTTACACACAAACACACACATATATATAAAATATATACGGAATATATAGTGTATATTCTATGTCATTATATATATTCTGTATATACAGTAGTGTTTTGATAGATCGACACAATTCTCTGTTTTCCCATTATTATTGAGAAATCGGTGAAACTCTATGTATTCAAAGGTATAGTTAAACACAAGTATTACATGAATTGAATGAAGTGAAGATGGATTAGACAAACAGTTCGTCTCTCATCCCTCAACTAATACTCAAATAATTACAATAAAGTGTTGCGGATTAGTATAACTTATTTCTTCAGCTTAATATACTGTACACACAGAATATTCTATGCATTTCATAGTATTTGACAAAACATACAATTATATTATTCTTGTGAAATTCGCTTTGAATATCATTTTTCATTCATTTCAAACGAGTAGTACTTCTTATATGAATAGATAATCTGTTTTTGATTTGTCGATAAACTTTTATATTTGCATTCGTTAATGGCTTTTATATGAAATTCTCAATATATTCTCGCAATCATTAAAACATATTTTAACTTTTTTCGAGAGTCAACAAAAATTCTAATTCAGAGCTTAAATGAATAAAACCAGAGATTTAGTGCTATTTATAGCCTTTTTCGCAATTCATTGAAAAAAACTACAGAAAAAGCGGAAATAAACGTCAGTGAGAGGGTGCAGTCGTTTCGTAAATATTTAATCAATTATTTGAATAAAACTGAAGACAATTGCGAATAAAAATGAGACCAATATTTAGACATTATAGTGGCATAAAAAACGATTGCACGGCTATTAGGAGACCAACATTTGCAACATTGGACTAACTTCTGATAAATGAGTGAACATTAATCTCTTACCTAATGATCTATTGGAGAACACAAATAAATTATTAGTAGATGTGCTGTAATTTTCATTATATCACCAATGATTAGCTTTTGCTATATATTTAATACATAAATATGTTGCTCGCAAACGCCGGTCTTAACTACTTATAGACTTACAAAGTATTGGTTTTTGATTTGACGCTCAAATAAAATAATAAGAAAAAATAAATTGGATCTCTATTTCAGATCTCATTTTTGTCCAAATTTTGGAAATTATCTAAAGAACAAGAAATTGTATAGAAATCCACGAAATGTTCAAAACAATTAAATCAATTTATTTTTATTATTCTGAGCACACATTTTTCGAGATAATTGTTTTTGGAAATTAAATTTATATTCTAATGTAGATATTATATACTGTAAATATCATAAAAAGTTGTATATTTCTAAAACTAAAGATTTATTGACTGCTTTTAGTAACTTAAATGCAAATTCCTTGTCGTTGTATACAAGGATTACTTTAAAAATTAGTTTAAAAATTATTCAAATAGTCTTCAGTGAAAATAAAAATAACATTTTATACAGAATTTGTGGCATTTTTAGTATTTATGGGTTGATTCGTATTTTCATATATTAATGGTTTACTTGTAATATAAGTACAATAAATAAGAAGTATGATATAATAAAAATAGATGTTTTGTAGTGAAATTGTAGAAAATAGATTACAATTTATAGGACATAAAAATAAAAACTATTAAATAATCATAAATGCAATGATAATGGATATACTGTTATCCGAAAAATCATTACTAAAGTTAGAGAAAAATCGGCAAAAAGACAAAGAGATAGATATAAAGGAGTATTATCTCTACCTTTTACTCTAATGAGTGCATTATTTTGCTTTTTTGTTCAATTTATCATTTCAAAGGAATAATTACGGACTCAAACACTCAACTCGATTATTGATTGACTTTATTTTCCTTATTTTCTATCTATAGTCAAAAATCTCACTCTATTTTGCTTTTCTATCAAAAATAAGTTATTTATTTTTATTTGAGGGAAAAATCATTATTAGTATTAGTTGTATGGCATTAGTGAAAGTAATGGCCAAAAGCGAAATCATTGCGACTCTCGACTCAAGCTTTTAGATGTTTTCCTAACATTTGGTCGCATGACTTGTGTTAACACTTTTCACGTGCTCTACATTAGCGTTAACTTCGAGTATATCTTAAGAGAATTAGATTTAACGCCAAATATACTCAACTCAACGTGAATTTCAAATAAATGAAAGTCGAGTCAAAAATGCAAATAATTGTTAGCTTTTAAATACATTCCTTAGACTTACATTTCAGGCAGAATTACATGTTTGACTCATTTATTACTTTTTCTCATTTTTGTGAAAACGTTTGCAATTCTTTCGATGCTTTCAATTTCCAATTCAATAAATCTTTTTGATGTTTGAGTTATCCTTTTAATCCGCAAATTATTCAGTCATTGAGACAAAGGAGACAGAAATCACAGTCTGTTGTCATGTATTGACGAATAGCTGTTTATTTGGCATTTGTGTGGAAGTATGGCAACAAATGCAGTGATTATCGAAAGACACAATTTTTATGATAACTATTGGTTTTCTATTTGTATTTGGGATGAAATGAATGAACAGATAATATGAGTTCCCCTCGAATGTCAACTCTTTGATGAGTTTCACACGAAAACATAAACCAAATGCAGGGATAGGGTGCAGTCGTTTCGTAAATATTTAATCAATTATTTGAATAAAACTGAAGACAATTGCGAATAAAAATGAGACCAATATTTAGACATTATAGTGGCATAAAAAACGATTGCACGGCTATTAGGAGCCCAACATTTGCAACATTGGACTAACTTCTGATAAATGAGTGAACATTAATCTCTTACCTAATGATCTATTGGAGAACACAAATAAATTATTAGTAGATGTGCTGTAATTTTCATTATATGACCAATGATTAGCTTTTGCTATATATTTAATACATAAATATGTTGCTCGCAAACGCCGGCCTTAACTACTTATAGACTTACAAAGTATTGGTTTTTGATTTGACGCTCAAATAAAATAATAAGAAAAGATAAATTGGATCTCTATTTCAGATCCCATTTTTGTCCAAATTTAGGAAATTATCTAAAGAACAAGAAATTGTATAGAAATCCACGAAATGTTCAAAACAATTAAATCAATTTATTTTTGTTATTCTGAGCACAAATTTTTCGAAATAATTATTTTTGAAATTAAATTTATATTCTAATGTAGATATTATATACTGTAGATATTATATACTGTAAATACCATAAAAAGTTGTATATTTCTAAAACTAAAGATTTATTGACTGCTTTTAGTAACTTAAATGCAAATTCCTTGTCGTTGTATACAAGGATTACTTTAAAAATTAGTTTTAAAATTATTCAAATAGTCTTCAGTGAAAATAAAAATAACATTTTATACAGAATTTGTGGCATTTTTAGTATTTATGGGTTGATTCGTATTTTCGTATATTAATGGTTTACTTGTAATATAAGTACAATAAATAAGAAGTATGATATAATAAAAATAGATGTTTTGTAGTGAAATTGTAGAAAATAGACTACAATTTATAGGACATAAAAATAAAAACTATTAAATAATCATAAATGCAATGATAATGGATATACTGTTATCCGACAAATCATTTGAATCATTACTAAAGTTAGAGAAAAATCGGAAAAAAGACAAAGAGATAGAGATAAAGGAGTATTATCTCTACCTTTTACTCTAATGAGTGCATTATTTTGCTTTTTTGTTCAATTTATCATTTCAAACGAATAATTACGGACTCAAACACTCGACTCGATTATTGATTGACTTTATTTTCCTTATTTTCTATCTATAGTCAAAAATCTCACTCTATTTTGCTTTTCTATCAGAAATAAGTTATTTATTTTTATTTGAGGGAAAAATCATTATTAGTATTAGTTGTATGGCATTAGTGAAAGTAATGGCCAAAAGCGAAATCATTGCGACTCAAGACTCAAGCTTTTAGATGTTTTCCTAACATTTGGTCGCATGACTTGTGTTAACACTTTTCACGTGCTCTACATTTGCGTTAACTTCGAGTATATCTTAAGTCACTCTTTAAGAGAATTAGATTTAACGCCAAATATACTCAACATTTAACTCAACGTGAATTTCAAATAAATGAAAGTCGAGTCAAAAATGCAAATAATTGTTAGCTTTTAAATACATTCCTTAGACTTACATTTCAGGCAGAATTACATGTTTCACTCATTTATTACTTTTTCTCATTTTTGTGAAAACGTTTGCAATTCTTTCGATGCTTTTAATTTCCAATTCAATAAATCTCTTTGATGTTTGAGTTATCCTTTTAATCCGCAAATTATTCAGTCATTGAGACAAAGGAGACAGAAATCACAGTCTGTTGTCATGTATTGACGAATAGCTGTTTATTTGGCATTTGTGTGGAAGTATGGCAACAAATACACTGATTTTTATGATAACTATTGGTTTTCTATTTGTATTTGGGATGAAATGAATGAACAGATAATATGAGTTCCCCTCGAATGTCAACTCTTTGATGAGTTTCACACGAAAACATAAACCAAATGCAGGGAAAGGCAGTACGAGTTAGTGCTAACACAAGTCAATACTGAATCTATGGTAGGAATCGGTGAGTGCTATATGTTTAGCGCATTCTATGTCTCATTCCTATGGCAACGTAGAGGGGATGGGATGTTGCGGATGATCCGGGTTTGGGTCCGCATTCGTTGCGCACTTCTCCACACAAACTACAGCCTCCGCACGAAACGAGAAAAAAGCTCTCAATATCTTCAATAGCATGACATCACTCATAGAC
This sequence comes from Oppiella nova, assembly GCA_905397405.1. Classification (NCBI taxonomy): domain Eukaryota; kingdom Metazoa; phylum Arthropoda; class Arachnida; order Sarcoptiformes; family Oppiidae; genus Oppiella; species Oppiella nova. The sequence goes on along the minus strand of CAJPVJ010001178.1, from coordinate 4,681 downwards.
ATCGCACCGGGATTTGCAACATCTCTATGGCCTAACACTGTATAACTCTTTCCTCTGTTTAGCATTTATTTTCCATTTTCTCGATTCCCTTACATTTCATTCACGGCTACAATACGTGTAAACAAAACGCAACTAATGTTTTCACTTTATTTCGTGTGATTCCTGTTATATATATATTTCAATTCAACTCCAAATAGACTACAATTCCTACAATTTTATATATAATACAATACTATAAAGTAATTTTAAATTTCATTTTCATTTTAAACATTATTTGCTTTATTCTAATGTTTTTATTGAACCTAAAAGAAAAATATTTTTGGTTCACTGGAGTCTGGAAATACAATTTTGTTCACAAGTAGTAGAGTTTGCTTAACAAAAGACCACATACTCTCTGTGCTATACTTTAATATACTGTCTGCTAATAAAGGAAAGGTAGTCAGAAATGGCACAGAGTATGAGTCAATAAAATAGTTCAATAGTGGGTATAGAAAGAGATAAAAGTAGTTTAGAGTGAAAATAAGAGATGAAAACAATTGGTTGAATGTCAAGTCATTTATGTCTTACACTTTTTACAGTTAGACATATAGTATATACAGTATATGTCATATACTGTACTGTATTCTGTATACTGTATTGGAAACCAGTGTCCCCTTAATGGACATTAAGTACAGGGAGTGTAAGGCCTGCGAGCGCTGCAGAGAAGACCAATTGGCGGATAAACTATTGTATTGGATATAGAGATGAAGACAACAAACGAAATACAATGACATGTCTTGTATTAAAAGTGATTCTTCAGTGGACACAACCAATAGACCGATAGTTCAATAGAGAGCATACAGTAGTGAAGCCTAAACTAAACACAACACCAAATGTTGGGAATACTATACGACAAAAGTGGTCTCTCTTTGCAATCAATGCTAGAGTTGTCCTCATTTTTGCAGACATTGAACTGAACACAAGATATAGTATTGAACTCCTGGACAACTAAACTATTGGTCTTTTTGATGGCTTACTATTGGACTATAAGAATAAAGTCCAGGTCTTTATGGGTCTGAATAGATATATTGCTGTCAAACCTCTCCTTTGAGAACTCAAAAGAATAACATTCACTAAGAAATGCTATTTTTATGTGAAAACGCTTTTCTCTACAATAAATAGATAAAACAGTTTTGTTATGTGAATGCAGTGATGGCCTCATTGGCCGTTATATCCTTCACTAACACCCGATCCAATCACTAGACATTGAATTAAAATCAAAGATATATATGAAGTAATTTAATATTTACATCGTCTGACAGTAACTGAATATTTTAGTGAGACTTCATATTTAGAGCACAATAACAATACGTAAACTCTATTAAATTAATCCAATATTTGTTTTCTCGACCAAAGTCTAGACACAGAACTCATGGTTTGATACAAATAGATGCCGTCAAACAACAGACTTTTTAAGCTAATACTCGCAACAAACTACTGTTTATTATGATTTCGTTTAAACATTAATGTATTTCCAAACAATAATGCATTTATAGAATGTGAATGCAATTTTGATAAAACATTCAAAAAGTCTTCAAAATATCGGTTCAATAACTTGTGTTTTATTATTACTGAATAATTAAATAAATTTTGATTATTATAAAAAATATAGAAATAGTAATAAATATAAGTTATTAAAAAGTTTTATGAGCAAAACTAATTATGATTTTGTTAATAAATTAGTTTGTTCCAGAATCTGTGAATTCATTACCAAATTAATTGAATAATAATTTCTAATTGAAAACTTAATACTAAAAAATATTCATAATATAATTCTTGTGCAAAATATAATCAAGTACATAAAGTGTATGGAATTTAGAGATATGCCGCCAGTTATTCATTGGGAATATGAATCTGTATTTACTTAAACAAATTTTATGAAAGCAATAGTTGTTACACAAGTCATGCTGTGAGCAAATTATGAACAAATTTTTTCAAATAAATATTAGGTTTTAGTCATTAAAACATTGAATTTTGAGAGTTTTATGTATTTTATGGACGCATTGATGACACACTCAAACATTCCCAAAGGCTCCCAATTATAATCTATATATATATATATATATATTACAACACAAACATAATTGTAGTGATGAGTGAAATGCAGAATATTTGAGTTCACACACGAAACACAGAATTTATACAATACTGTACCGAAACTCATTTTAAACTCAAATATACAAAACTATTTCATTTATGTGTCATAACTTTTTGTGTAATAAATTTTTGAAGTGCTTTACACATTCAAAAGTGTGAGAAATTACTGATTTATACAAATTGTAATAACATTTTCCACTTCAATATATTTTATTGAAATAATTTCAAAAACGCTCCAAAGCTTAATAACATTGAATTGAAATACAGCGACAACTCGTTGAACATAAATAAAAATATTATTTCGTTATTAACTTATATAATGCAAGTCTGTATTCATACCCAGAATACAAGAATTTGTGTTAAACTCGCGTCTTATTCACACAATTCAATAGATAAACAAAGAATATGTAATTCACGACAAGAATGATGAGTGGATTCTGTTTAAGCGAAAACAAAAGCAATTCCAGAAATTCTCATTTCATATCATTTATGAGTGCTTTTCGTTTTGGTTATACTCTTATGTTTTTTGTATTATAGTCTATTCAATGAAACCAAGTCTTCGTTCATCTAAACCAGTCATCCGACAGATATTTTTGTCCAATTTTCCGACTCACAGATAAACTGATATTCTATCCGCTCATCATTTCTTCACTTTTCTCTCTCTCTCTCTCTCTCTCTCTCTCTCCAAATGTAGTCATATTTGCGTTCAAATAATAATAATAAATGAAACGCTTTTATCACTTATTCTTGACATGAGATGCAAAAACACTACAAGTATTTGTTGGGAAGACAAGAGACGAGTGCCGCTTATTAATCAAACATTGAGTCGCTTTTGAATCAAAACTAACATTTCATTTCTCATAACAAACATAATTGAAATCAATTACTAACGAGTGATCTCTCGATATTCGCATCTTTAACGACTGCCAAAAGTCACGACTCAATCATTAATATATATTTGTTATCCAATTTGAGCTGAAAGTAGAAATTTTTATATAAATAGAAATACGGAAAATGAAGAAATACTATGAATTTGTGTTATATCTGTAATGTTATCATACATTATGTGCGCAAAACTTCCGTCGTTTATATTAACAGTTAAATACCTCATTGAAAAGGCATTCAATTTATTGCAATATGCAATTGCCTTTTATCTACAAAAATAGATAATTGCATTTTAAAATAATTTTCTCTCTATTTTTAATCATAAATTCTAATAAAATAATTCTAGACATAATATAAAACAAATAAATTGTAAATAAAATGAAATATATTTAGACAGTATATAAATAAAATGAATAAATAATTATTGTTTAAAATAAATAGAAATTTGGTATCTCTTATTATTTTTGTAAAACATAAATCAAAAAATCTCAAAAATGTGGAGATTTGTCTAAATAAATCTGTGTATTATTTAATATTTCAAATCATTTGAACAAATTTCCTAATTTATTTAAAAACTCATTTCAAATTAACTACAAATTCATAAAAAGATGTTTTATTGATATACAAATTGTACAATGCAATATTATGTCTAAATGCTTATATCATAAATCCTTGCAATTGTCTCAGAAATATAGCGTATAAGCTATGCTTAAACAACAATTCTTTGGGGAAAATGAATGTCTGTTCACTCGGATTACCAACTGTTTTGTCTCACAAAAAGTGTTTCATTTTTTAAAAATTATTTCTCAACTTAATTTATAAAATATATCCATTAAAATTGAATTACAGCTGAATCTCACTTTTAAACAATACCTGTATATCTATAATGTACAGTACAGTAACCGCTTGGTCAAGTTTCAAAATCAATTCAATTCTGTATAACAAATATTTGAAAACTTTTATTTTAAGCGTGTTTCAAAGAATTAAGTTCAAATGAAATGTTTTCAAATATATCACAAATTATTAGTTTGTGGAAAAAGGAAATCCACTATTTATTTCATCGACTGAATTGCATTATAAGAATAAATCAATATTTTATAATCATTCATGTTTTGTAATTTAGAATTTATATTATTTTATTTGAATCTCAAACAAAATTTACATTTAATTAATTAATTAATTAATAAATAAAGAAAGGCCTAAAACAAAATAACTTCTAATTAATTAAACACTACAATTTTGTATAACTAATTAAATTCAATACAAATTATTACTAATTACTGTCCATAAATGGAAATGACTTTTTATTTTTATATGAAACGCATAGATCTAATAAAATAGTAATAAAAATACCTATTTATGTATATATATATAATTTACTGATTTGAATATACAGGTATTACATATAAATGTGGGTTTATATTCATTGTTAGCAAGAATATAGAATAAAACATTCATTACTGAAAATATTCAAAATATTTTATGTATTTATCTCTTTTATACACTTTTATCTTTAATTTAAATATTTCTCAGAAAAAACTTAACATCTATTTTCATGTAATCTCTCTGATCTAAACTATAAATTCTCAAAAAATTATTATTATTTTACATAAAATTTAAAAAATAAAATACTTGTATTTTGAGTTTTAAAATGTAATTT
>CAJPVJ010001177.1:0-17572 GCA_905397405.1 Oppiella nova | reverse complement strand
TTTATGGCCCGAAAAATAAGGGGAAAATCTTCTTGTTTATTATCCAACAAATTCTGGCGTTTAGTAATCAATGCAAACATACATAGCGTTGCAAATTAAAGGGAAATTTGTGTGTATAGTGCGGCTAAACTATAGGAATAATGTAAATCGTGTTTAGATATGAGACGACAATCTATTGATTATTTGTTGAGTTAACTCATCGATGAAAACATAGGCTCAGAGAAAGTGAAATGAAAAATTCATGTGTTTTTTGTGTTATTCAGTCACGAATGCTATTGGCATTCATATCAATAGTAATAACTCAAAGTCGTGTCATTTATATTAATATTAAAAATAGAAAATCAAATTCTTGCACAATTTATATCTATTTATTTGCTTTTCAAATATTATAACTTATATTATATTTGTTGTTTATAATCAGCGATATTTCATTTTAAAATAAATAAATATGCTGTAAATGTATACTAGTTTCTCAATACAATAGCCATGTCAATTTGTTTATAACTAGCAAAATGATTATATTGCTATTTATTACCCCATGTATTGACATAATAACACGAATACTGTTTTATTTTGTTATCATATAAAATAATCGGACAATAGTTTGTTATAATAGTGGGTAAACAGTGAACAAAGTTTTAGACTTTTCTTGAGTGACATATTTGTTCATTAATGAACAAATAGATAGCAAAGAATCCATTAGTAAATAATGACCATGATAACAATTATATTACAGTGTAACGAATATTATACATTTGTCAACAGCTATACACACATAATTAACAAATAACAAATTAATTTTAATTATTTTCAAGTTATATTTTTATTTATTACTAAATTATTTAACAAAGTTTTTATTAACATATTTTTAAAAATATAATTTTTGAGGTATATCTGTATGTTCATTATTTAATTTTTATAATATATAAAACAAATAATGGATTAGTTAGACAATTAGTTTATATAATGTTAGATTTGTATTTGTGTTTTAAAAATACATTTAGATGTCTATTATATATACTGCAACTACATAAACTTATATTTTTGTTTGTTAATTACATTGTATTTTTAATAAACAATTAACTATACTTTAAATTAATATTTAATATATTAAACTATTTATAAAATGAAATAACAAACAATTTATATATAATTAGGGCTCTTATAAACAACTATAAGCCTAGGCATTAATTTGGGTCATAATTGGCGTGAAATGAAATATTATAAATATTATTAAATATAAAATAACATTCAAAACAGCTTGTAATAAAAAGCATCAATCATTTCATACGAAAAAATGTGTGACATTTAAAGTATAAACTCATTTATCAATTAGTTTTGCATTCATTTACTATAAACTTTGGGTTTTCAAGTGTTTTAACATTTTTAACCAAAAATATGTTTCAATTAATACTTTGCTTTCTTGTATAGATTTATAAGAAATATATGATAATCTCTAAAACATTCATCATTATCGCTAAAAATATTTTTATAATTATAAATCCATTGATTTAACATTTTTTCGCAAAGAATTATAATATTTCTGATAAAACTTAATCACTTAAAAGATTTAATGTAATTATTATCAAACAAAATGTAAGTACTTTTTTCACTGTATTTTAACGATTAGTAAGAAAACTGATATCAAAATAGAAGTCAATAAAAAGGAAATACAATTCACGAGTTACTGAATATCCATCGGATACTGAGATCAGTTATCCGGATACTAATGATAACACAAAAGAGTTTTATGTCATATTATTTTGTTCATAAAATCCTGACTTATGTGCGGATATGTCACATAAATCCAGATGAGAGAGACTGTAGAGGACTTCAGAGATGATACTATCGGTCATCTGATCGGCCACTGTGAGCACCGACTGCGAGATCACCCGTTTCTTAGGCTTCACCGATGGCTCGTTTAGGAGTTCCACTACTTTTACATTACTGGCCGTTTGTTGCCTGGGATTTGTGGCTACAATTCTCACCTCATAGTGACCCGGCTTAAGGTGTTTCACATTTATTACATTTAAATTGGTCTCCGAGTGAGTGGTGAGCCAGTCGTCCGTCCCTTTGAGCCGATAGTTGACGCAAAACGCGTTGGCATTGGCTGTGGTTTTGTCGAAATTGACACAAATCTGGTTATAGCCATCATCACCACGAATCGGTTTAATCGTAAAGTGATTGATGTTCACGATATTGATATTTAAATTCAACTTTTTTGAATTGAACACTTCGTTTTGCCGTTTATTCATAACTTTGATATATTGTAAAACACACTCTAAATACATAAAAACTGCTTATATATTATATTACACTAGGAATATATTATTATAAATATATTATTATAAATTCATGTCATAAGTGTTCAAACGGTGTGTGAGACAATTGAGACAAATTAGTTATCAGCGCGACATAATAGTCATTTATCGCACAGTTATCACCACAAATAGCATTGTATCGCAATTAAAAACGCCAGTTCCTTCACTTGGCTGCCTTTCCACTCCAAACGGCACTCACTGTTCAAATGAATGCATAAATAAATGAGTTCTGAATGATTTTATATTAAATATAATTTAGAGAAATATAATTATATTTCAAGAACACAGCCGTTGGCTATAAAACGCGAAAACTTTTTGATGAAATGTCTTCTTATGTATAAGACTTTAGGCTTAAAATCGGTGTAAAAATAATTTATGTTTTCACTATTTTTGAGGCTATTTCTCGCAAACAAAACTCAGAATAAACCTCAAACTCAAAGATTTAGACTGTTTTTAATCACAGAATCAGTCATACAATGTTTATTTGACAGCAAATCCTTGATATAACAGTCACTCGCAGATCAACGCTGAAACTAAAAGTAGTTTTTGCTGTCGAGAGAACTCTCTCTCTCTCTCTCTCTCTCTCTCTCTCTCTCTCGCCTATAGAAAACTCTGTGTTTATATTCTGTATTAAGTAAATAGGTTTACATGCATTTACATGAAATTATACTTATTCTCACACAACACGACTAATCCAATGATAATGTATAATTTACGATACACTCTATTAACCGCATACCAGATATAAAAATTAAAGTGTGATTCGCTTCATATAAAACTGTTGTCTGACTTTAAACTAAATTAATGTTTCGTAGAGTTATTACAGCCGTGTGTATACTGTGCCCTACTGTATAATACTGTATAATTTTCTAGTTTATTGTGAATCGCTATTTACTGTTCACTGCCATTGATGTATTACCACTGTACTATTGTAGTTTTATTTGATATATAAATTATAATGGTATTATAGTATTTGTACAATTGATATGATTTATATAATTCGTTCTCATGTTTAGATAACAAAAACAAAAGCCATAAATACATTTATTTTTTTCTGAAAAATGTATATTCATTTGAATGTTTATATATATTCTGGAAATGTCTAAAGTTTTGGATTGAATTCAAAATTTTCTTTGTTATAATAAATTTATTTTATTTTTTACTGATTTTTGTTGGTGTCGTCTGTAGAGAAGAAAAAGTTGTGAAACTTTTTCCCTAATTTTAGTTTTTTATTTTTAAAATAGAGATAATTTAAATGAATTTTAAGATTACACAGAAAAGTGAACCCAAACATTGTATAATTATTTTTTCTAACTTACACATATAATAACAAAAATTGCATTCTTACTAAATAACCAAGCATAATGACAAACATTGGATCAGCAAGCTTAACGTTATAATTTAATTTATAATTTGACGTTATTATATAGATTTTAAAATACATGCATTTACTTAAAAACTAATTAATAGTGAAAATTCTTGATGAATGACAGGTAAGTGGAAAAAATAATTTATTAGAAAATCGCAATCAAATAACTAAAACTTGTTTTCTCTCGCATTAAACCAAACGAAAGGTCAGATTATTATGACATCAATGAGAGTGAAAACAAGAAAAAATAGGTCTCAACCCCTCTGATCGCGATCATCGATCGCTAGTTTGCAAATGAAATCAATGTTTTTTGATGAGCGAAAATCATCGATTAAATCATGGCTTAACTCAACGTATGATCGATTGAATAAAGTTTTTATTGTATTTTTTCGCATAGAAATTACTCGAATATACTGTATATTCAGTGAATACTCAATACATATAGTTGTGTATAATTTAATGCCACCTAAATTGTCAGTACAAGAATCGCATAATATTATATCTAATAAGACATTGTCTCATAATTTTTGGGAATTAAACTTTTAATATAGCAGGTATTTATGCATTTAGTCTTATATTTTTTTTATATATGCTATATTTGTTAGCTGTAATTAATATTTTATCATTTAATTAACATAACATTTCGACAGTGTTTGCATTAAGCCAAAATGTTTTAAATAACTTATGCATGGTGGAAAAGCATAGCTCGAAAACAGTTACTTAAACTTAATTATCATTCATTTCCAGAGTTTGAGTTAAAATGCTTTTCTCAGACATAACTGTAATGTTGTTTTAATTGAAATGCTCTGGCATTTGATGCAAAAGTATTTTTTGGTGATCTCTATCTAATTCTTATGCAAATATATTATAATATAATATAAATATTTATTCTGTATATTGAATGTGCGGGTGCTTTGTCACCACTGTTTTGTCTATTTTATTGCCAAATGCTATAAATATATTAAGTTATAGTATAGGCATCCAAAGACATTAATGTTGTATAGTATAACTGTCATAAACTTTTGATTATTGCAATTAAATTCTGTATACATATCTCAAGTAAATTTTATATATACGACAAAACAATTTTATGGCATAATAAATGTTTACTATACAAAAACTATATTTTGTATATAAGTTAAAGTAGTGTAATTTTGATGAATTATTAAAATTTTTATACAAAACTCCTTTAAATCTTATGAATTTCGATAACCCCTTATCTTTATGCATAGAAATGAAAATATAATGAAAATAATGACCTTTTAATGCAATCCTGGGAATAATCTAATCAAAATGCATATTAAATTTGGGAATTTTTCTGGCATAACTATGGGATTGCCTATATATCATCCTAAAATTCATGGCATATAGTGTTTAACATATAAAAATTTATTTATTTAAAACCCATAAATACCTCGAGAAGTGAACACAGAATCTTAATAAGATTTGAATTAAAATCGATTTTCATAATCAATAAACCATTTGCTGGGCACATTTTTTGATGTCTAGTAAATTAGGTCATTATATCCCCTTACCATCCCTTATCCAAACGGTAAATAATCCGTATCCCGCTACTTATAAATTATTTGTGTAATATAAAAGTCCATTTCATTTGTACTTTTATATTAAATAATGTTTGAGTTCATCACTAGTAATATAGCGCTAAATGTTTGCGTTTGGAAACAAATAAAAAAGTTTTTCTCTCTATTTATTCATTCGCTATATTCAGCTATGAATTCGTGTTTTCATGTGTTATTCAAATCTATCAAACATTTTCATTCAATCATTTATTAGATGTTATATTATTTAACGAAACAAAAAATATATAGATATTTAGTTCATTAATATCACGTAATCGCGTAAACAATTTATGAGCGAAAATATTTATCATAAGTTTTTAATGAAATATAATAATAAACAAAAAAGTTATAATAATTACACGAAATCATAGGCAAAGTGGGGATTCACTGATGGCTCGTCTTATCATTTGAATGCTTCAAGAGATTTGTGGCGAAAAAAGTCTGGAAATAATAGCGAAGACATCATCACTTCATTAGGTGCCAAAGGATTGCAATGAAAAGTATGACTAATATTATAGACACTATTCACACAACCGAAAGGAAATCTACTATTTTTTCCCGCTGTCTGTCTGTCCATTCAATCAGTCATTTCCTTCTCAAGTGTTTCGTAAACCATACATACGATAGACATTCACATGAATACTAAATCATTAATGCAGTGATTATTATAGCGAAAGGAGTCTTATCTCAAGAATCTTATGTATTCTCGTAATTGACTTATAATTCATAGAAATATTAGCAACACTTTGATAGAGAAAAAAATGAAAATTTATTTTTAATGTTTAGTTCATTCATTAATATAACGATTAATATACATATAAAACACGTAAACGTTTGCACAATAAATGCTATTTAATATAATTTTCGCAATCAATTCATGTAATCGTTAAATAACTGATGAAATACACACTATATATGAATTTTATTATATACACACACATGACTATACAAAAGTATACAGAATATCTATGCTATCATATATATAAACTATATTTTTATATACAGTATATCTATTACTTGTATATATGATATCGCTTTTGATAAAGTTTTTTCGACTTTTAAGCATTAATTGACAAAAACTTTTTTATTTCAATGAATTTCTATAAGTTTCAGCGAAAACGACACGGAATTGACAGTAAAAACACAAATATTATGCAAACACTTGATTACATACTCTCTGCCTATTCTCGCAGTGAATAACTCACAGAATATTCTTATATATATTCTTAAAGAATCAATCGATTGATTCCCTAAAAAAGAGGGCGTTTGTGGCACACAAATACAGTCGCGTTCATAGTTTTATAGACAATGCGCGTATAAGGTTCACAGTTTAAGTCAACAAAAATCGATAAAATACATGATTTGCATTGAGTATGACTGAGGATTTTTCACACCCACCCATAAAACATCATACTTACAGTATTCAGTGCTAATCAATCACCACAAAAATACCGCTAAACTTTGCTTGCTACTTATCGTAGACTGTTTCATGTTAATTAGTAAATTCATATGCAGTATATAGAAATCATCCAGGCACCGGTAACATTTCTTAAGGTAACTTTTCCAGCATAAGTGGGAGGGAGAGTACAGCATAGACTGCCCAGGCATTAGACGAACCCTCATATGTATGACTCACTGAAATGACGAGTCAAATGATATTATGATAATAACAAACACTGCATAACATTATGAATGCCGTCGACTGCTAGCGCCGCATAGCGTTAGCATTGACTACAACGCTATAACCACTACTAAACACAACTCGCGTAACACTAGAGGGCGCTAACAGTGGACTCCATTCACAGGGTTTGCAATCACTTTCAGCCAATACAAGCAGTCGTTGTCCGACATCAAACACATCCCATGCAGTGATTATCACCTAAACTATGGATACATTTACCACCAAATCATGGCAAACAGCGCCGAGACAGTGATGCTCTCAAACAGTGGTAAATCTGTGGACAATTACTCGTCATTTGATAGCTTAAGACACAAGCAGTCATCCGATGAGGATATGATCGACATTAAGAGCGCTTCCAGTGTTTCCGTAAACAATACTCTCGATACGAAAGGTATTGTCACCACTCCTCACACCTCCCATACCATTGTCTTACCACTCGGTGTCCACACCATTAACCATAACCACCACTTCTACCCCTCCATGTCTTCACGTGTTGTTTACTTTTATGTCGTTATCTCTAATGTCTTATCTTTTTAACAATTATTTTGTTTGGTTTCCAATGATTGTGTCAAATGTATGACTAATTGAGTCATCAGATGATTACCTCAAGAGTGTCGGTGGTCTCGATGTGAAGACAATTGTGTCTAACAAATGAATGTCTATTTAATTAACACATGATATCAGTGTCCGATAAGATTGTGTCAATCGCTTGACACCACTGTATATGACATACGCTTTCAATACTAATCGCTTGAATGGTTCCCCAGTTCTTGGACTTCGCGACTAATCTATAGTTTACTGATTATTGGATTAAATGAATGATTGGTGTCTTATATTTGGTGTCTATTTCTCTTAGGCTATAGTCCCGCATGTCTTACTCGTAATGCAAGTAATGCCACAAACCTTTTGATACAATTAGACACTATTGAGAGTAACACCGATTGCGAGAGTAGTGACAATCTAGTGGTCAGTACGCAGACAATGCACTCCCAATCGGTGTCCACCACTCCATCGACCACTTCGTCCGCCAATGAGTTCACAGAATTCGATACATTCCTTAAGTACTCCTCCAATGATAGCAATTGGAGTCCCACTCGAGGTCTGTGTCCGACGCCAACCGCCACCAAAAATCTATCGCTTCTTCAGCTGCCAATTCAAACACGACTTTTCATTTCATTTCTTATATTTTCTTTATTTTTATCTCAATTCCTATGCCATTCCTCTCACGCATACCTTTCCTTTAAATAACAACTTATATATCGATACACGAACTGATTGTATGACAAAATCAGTACAAAAATGCTGACAATTGTGTCGATTGAATAGATTTTATTAATCCTTTTGATTGTATTTATGGACAGAACTGGACGGCGAACTGCCCCCCAATCAGAGTCATTATGAGGACTTCCATACCATCGACTGGCAGCGGGATATCGCGAGGGATCGCATGAGACACCGGTTTATAGTGAAACGAAAACACAACTCCATTATCGAGTTGATTAAGTCGACGCACGACGCCTGGAGCGGTTGGCTATGCGTACTGTTGGTGGGCATAGCTGCCGGTGCTGTGGCCGGTGTCATAGACATAGGCGCCGGTTGGATGAAGGACTTGAAGGACGGCTTATGTCCCGCGGCTTTCTATCTCAATAGAGAGCAGTGTTGTTGGTCTTCGAACGATACAGAACTCGAAGGTCTGCCAGTCTTTACCGATAGCTCACGAATGGCTACAGTAATGCCTTTCCCCTCTACACTACAGGCACTCTGTGGACAGACAGTTGCGATCAGTGGAAGACGTGGCCCCAACTCATAGGCATCGGTAAGACAGCGCTGGTCGGCTCCTACATCGTGTCCTACTTTTTCTACATCATGTGGTCATTCATATTCGCACTGTTGGCCGCCTCGTTCGTGCGTACGTTCGCGCCGTACGCGTGCGGCTCCGGTATCCCCGAGATTAAGACAATACTCTCCGGTTTCATCATCAGAGGCTATTTAGGCAAATGGACGCTCACTATCAAGTCGTTGGGTATTTGATTGCTACCGAAACCCCCAAAAACTAGTGTTAATTGTTTGTATGTCATCCACAGGAATGATGTTAACAGTGGCGGCCGGCCTATCGCTGGGAAAGGAGGGCCCACTCGTGCACTGCGCCTGTTGTATAGGAAATATATTCAGTTACCTGTTCCCCAAATACGGCAAAAATGAGGCCAAAAAGCGAGAGATATTGTCGGCCGCATCGGCGGCGGGCGTTTCAGTGGCTTTCGGAGCCCCGATAGGAGGCGTACTCTTCTCCCTCGAAGAGGTGTCCTATTATTTTCCGCTCAAAACCCTGTGGCGGAGCTTCTTCTGCGCACTGGTAGCCGCTTTCGTGCTCCGGTCCATCAATCCATTCGGTAAGAGATTAACTCGTTATCTACCGGAGTCACTAATGCCTGTCCTCCCGTTCCCTCATAGGTACTGAGCATCTGGTGATGTTTTACATCGACTACACCCGGCCGTGGATTCTCTTCGAGTTGGTTCCCTTCATAATGTTGGGTGTCTTCGGGGGTCTAATCGGCAATATATTCATCAAAGCGAACCTCCGTTGGTGTCAACACAGGAAATACTCAAATCTGGGCCAATACCCCATATGGGAGGTGCTGGCGGTGACCCTGATAACGGCGGTCATAGCCTTCCCGAACCCCTACACTCGCATGAATTCGTCGGATTTGATCAAAATGTTGTTCAGTCCGTGCGGTATAGCCGATGAGACCCCTCTGTGTAACTATAACCGCAACTTCACGAACGTGAACGAACACGTCCAGATCGCACAGGCGGGTCCCGGTGTCTACCAGTCCCTCGGTTTGTTGATACTGGCGCTGGTGTTCAAACTGGTGATCACCATATTCACGTTCGGCATCAAAGTGCCGGCCGGTCTCTTCATACCGTCGCTGGCTATGGGCGCTATCATCGGTCGGATTGTAGGCATAACTATGGAACAGATCGCCTATAACTACCCGAAGTGGTGGGTGTTTCAGGACGCGTGCTCTAACTCTGGCGAGAGCTGTATGAGCCCCGGTATGACACATATTTGTACATAAATTCATTGACAATTATGTTAATGTGTTTTCTGTCGGATTCATAGGATTGTATGCAGTGGTGGGGGCGGCGGCGTGTCTGGGAGGTGTGACCCGAATGACAGTGTCGTTAGTGGTGATAATGTTTGAACTGACGGGTAATGTGAACTTCATTGTGCCGCTCATGACTGCCATAATGGCGGCCAAATGGGTGGGCGACGCGCTCGGCAAGAAGGGTGTCTACGACGCCCACATTGAGCTCAACGGCTACCCCTTTCTCGACAATAAGGAGGAGTTCCCGCACACGACGATAGCTGCGGACGCTATGAGGCCTAAGAGGAATGAGCCGCCGCTGGCTGTGCTGACCCAGGACTCGATGACTGTGGACGACATCGACAACCTCTTGAAGAGCACAAACCATAACGGCTTTCCAGTGGTGGTGTCCCTGGAATCGCAATATTTGGTTGGATTTGTGTCGCGAAAGGACTTGAGTCTAGCCTTAAGTAACGCCAAACGCACGTCAGAAGTGTTTGAGAACTCCATAGTGTTGTTCAGCACCGGGTCGGTGCCCACGGATCCCGTTCCCCAACCCATTAAACTCAGGCGTGTCGTCGATTTGGCGCCCATTACTATCACAGATCAGACGCCGATGGAGACAGTGATCGATATGTTCCGGAAGTTAGGTCTGAGACAAGTGCTGGTCACTCATAATGGGTAAGGATTTGTGGCATATTTGTGGGCATTTCCAGTGAATTTAATTGAATTTTTTTCCGTTTTAGGCGTTTATTAGGGATTATCACCAAAAAAGACATTTTATTACATCTGAAGGAATTCGAAGACTTAGACCCGGAATCGGTATTATTTCGATAGAAAATGAATGAATGAATTGTTTTATTTATTTTACGACAATATATATATATATTAAACATTTATTTTTTGAAACTGAATCAATGGTTAACCAATTGCTAAAGTGGCTGATTATGTGTCGATTATGTACGAGAAATGTCCAATAATTGTTATATTATTTATATTCTATACTGAACTCATTGAGTATATGACTAATTTAATTTATATTTAATTGATACCTTAAGTTAAATATACAGTACTGTACCTAAACAGCAATCACTGTTATGATTGAATCAATGGTTTTAGTTGATTGCAAACTTCTAATCATGTTTTTAATGTTTATTGAATTAAAAATATTGTTTTATTTAATTGAGTTTTTCGGAGTCTCAATGCAAACACTGAGCGCAACGTTATATTTGAAAGCAAATGTTACATACAATTCATGAATATTCTGCACCAGAATCGGAAAAGTGCGGCAAATACCTACCGTTCCCTTTAACGCACATACTTACTGTACAGCATAGGCAGCGATTGAGGGAACAACACATTTAAATACAACTCAAACACCAGTCATATGGTAATCACCGAGCACAACCACAAACAAATCACAAACAAATACTAAACATACACGTGCTCAACTAGCGCCGGTATTAAACTAAATCACTAATCGGACCGGTACGTGAACAAAAACAAAGCAAGCTAATTGGCGGACGTACTAACCTCTAGCCCCATGGCCTGCTCACCAATGGGAGTGCCAGTGCCTGTAGTGGCAGTGGAGGTGACGGGTGGCGCCATCGCATTTAGGTGCGGCCAGTCGTGTAGTGTCGCACACAATGTCTGCCTCCATCATGAAGTGGCGTAAAGTTGTGGGCAGTAGTGGTCCGGCGCCGCGGCCACGACACGGGCACCGGGCGGTCGCCATCAAGGACTTGATGATAGTGTTTGGCGGCGGCAACGAAGGCATCGTCGATGAGCTGCACGTCTTCAACACGAGTGAGTTTTCGGCGTTCCGGCGCCGCGGCCACGACACGGGCACCGGGCGGTCGCCATCAAGGACTTGATGATAGTGTTTGGCGGCGGCAACGAAGGCATCGTCGATGAGCTGCACGTCTTCAACACGAGTGAGTTTTCGGCGGTTTTTGGCGATCAATCGTTTTGTTATTATGTTTGCAAACACTATATATGTATGGCGTATATGTATAGGGCTTTCAATACATGTTTTTTGTGTGCTATCACTCTATGGCTGTATATATACGGCCCACTCATAGACGTGATCATAGATCGTATCGATCGGTATATATGGCTGTTATAGACGTTATATGAGAGCGAAAGCGCTGTGAAGTGTGTGTAAGAGTCGGTCATAAAAAGGTACGAAATATTGGGTCAGCCATGGGTACAGTGAATGCCGTTTATAGACAACACGCGCCTATTGACTGCCGATTAAAACTAAATTAATTGTAGTTTTAGGACATTATTTGCATTATACATGAATTTTTTCCTGGATACTAGTTATAAGATTTGTGTTTTAGTTTTAGAGTTGTAAATTGAGTTGTAATGTTAGCCAAATAGTCGGGTGAAATTAAAAACTAAAAGTTTTTTGTTATCAAATTATTTGTCAATAAATTATTTAATTTTTTATCGCACTTTTAATTGCATTTAAAAATACATTACGAAAATAAAATACGTTTAGAAATGCGAAACTTAACTTAACAAGTAAATATTTGTAAATATCCCGTTAAATAACTAGGTATGCATTTCAATTTGAATTAACTAGGAGGTACCCGATAGGGGAACGGGAGGTGCAACACCGGTAGGCTATGCATACAAGCAATGCTATGCTAGACATGTATTTAAAATCCAAAAGTTTTTTATATGCCATACATTTAGACACAAATGAATTAAAAGCTAATAAAAGTTGCAAATAATGACAAGTATTTGATGCCTTGATTACAACAACTGACCACAAATTGCGGACTCATTACAGCAACCAATCAATGGTTTGTACCGCAAGTGAAGGGAGATATCCCTCCGGGATGTGCTGCATATGGCTTCGTATGCGACGGCACGCGACTCCTGGTCTTTGGAGGAATGGTAGAGTACGGGAAGTACTCCAACGAGTTGTACGAACTGCAGGCGAGTCGATGGGAGTGGAAGCGCCTGAAGCCCAGACCACCCAAGACGGGCGCCAACTACCCGTGCCCTCGGTTGGGCCACTCGTTCACACTGATTGGCAATCGGGTGTTCCTGTTCGGAGGGCTGGCCAACGATTCCGATGATCCCAAGAATAATATTCCGAGGTATGGATCAGTTGTTGATGAGGTGTATGTGTTGAGCGACTAATGGTTGTGTGTGTTTGTTGGGCACAGGTATCTGAACGATCTGTTTGTGCTGGAGATGAGGCCCTACTCGAACGTCATGCAGTGGGAGTTACCGCAAATCCACGGCACGCCTCCCCCGCCCCGTGAATCTCATATCATTCAAGCGATTAGTATTGAAAGCGTATGTCATATACAGTGGTGTCAAGCGATTGACACAATCTTATCGGACACTGATATCATGTGTTAATTAAATAGACATTCATTTGTTAGACACAATTGTCTTGACATCGAGACCACCGACACTCTTGAGGTAATCATCCGATGACTGAATTAGTCATACATTTGACACAATCATTGTTAAAAAGATAAGACATTAGAGATAACGACATAAAAGTAAACAACACGTGAAGACATGGAGGGGTAGAAGTGGTGGTTATGGTTAATGGTGTGGACACCGAGTGGTAAGACAATGGTATGGGAGGTGTCAGGAGTGGTGACAATACCTTTCGTATCGAGAGTATTGTTTACGGAAACACTGGAAGCGCTCTTAATGTCGATCATATCCTCATCGGATGACTGCTTGTGTCTTAAGCTATCAAATGACGAGTAATTGTCCACAGATTTACCACTGTTTGAGAGCATCACTGTCTCGGCGCTGTTTGCCATGATTTGGTGGTAAATGTATCCATAGTTTAGGTGATAATCACTGCATGGGATGTGTTTGGTGTCGGACAACGACTGCTTGTGTTTTGGTTACCCAACGGTATTGGCATTCAAGTAATTGCAAACCCTGTGAATGGAGTCCACTGTTAGCGCCCTCTAGTGTTACACGAGTTGTGTTTAGTAGTGGTTATAGCGTTGCAGTCAATGCTAACGCTATGCGGCGCTAGCAGTCGACGGCATTCATAATGTTATGCAGTGTGCAGTTATTATCGTAATATCATTTGACTCGTCATTTCAGTGAGTCATACATATGAGGGTTTGTCTAATGCCCGGGGAGTCTATGCTGTACTCTCCCTCCCACTTACTATAAACAAATGCTGCAAAAGTTACCTTAAGAAATGTTACCGGTGCCTGGATCATTTCTATATACTGCATATGAATTTACTAATTAACATGAAACAGTCTATGATAAGTAGCAAGCAAAGTTTAGCGGTATTTTTGTGGTCATTGATTAGCACTGAATACTGTAAGTATGGTGTTTTATGGGTGGGTGCGAAAAATCCTCAGTCATACTCAATGCAAATCATTTATTTTATCGATTTTTGTTGACTTAAACTGTGAACCTTATACGCGCATTGTCTATAAAACTGTTAGCGCGACTGTATTTGTGTGTCACAAACGCCCTCTTTTTTAGGGAATCAATCGATTGATTCTTTAAGAATATATATAAGAATATTCTGTGAGTTATTCACTGCGAGAATAGGCAGAGAGTATGTAATCAAGTGTTTGCATAATATTTGTGTTTTTACTGTCAATTCCGTGTCGTTTTCGCTGAAACTTATAGAAATTCATTGAAATAAAAAGTTTTTGTCAATTAATGCTTAAAAGTCGAAAAAACTTTATCAAAAGCGATATCATATATACAAGTAATAGATATACTGTATATAAAAATATAGTTTATATATATGATAGCATAGATATTCTGTATACTTTTGTATAGTCATGTGTGTGTATATAATAAAATTCATATATAGTGTGTATTTCATCAGTTATTTAACGATTACATGAATTGATTGCGAAAATTATATTAAATAGCATTTATTGTGCAAACGTTTACGTGTTTTATATGTATATTAATCGTTATATTAATGAATGAACTAAACATTAAAAATAAATTTTCATTTTTTTCTCTATCAAAGTGTTGCTAATATTTCTATGAATTATAAGTCAATTACGAGAATACATAAGATTCTTGAGATAAGACTCCTTTCGCTATAATAATCACTGCATTAATGATTTAGTATTCATGTGAATGTCTATCGTATGTATGGTTTACGAAACACTTGAGAAGGAAATGACTGATTGAATGGACAGACAGACAGCGGGAAAAAATAGTAGATTTCCTTTCGGTTGTGTGAATAGTGTCTATAATATTAGTCATACTTTTCATTGCAATCCTTTGGCACCTAATGAAGTGATGATGTCTTCGCTATTATTTCCAGACTTTTTTCGCCACAAATCTCTTGAAGCATTCAAATGATAAGACGAGCCATCAGTGAATCCCCACTTTGCCTATGATTTCGTGTAATTATTATAACTTTTTTGTTTATTATTATATTTCATTAAAAACTTATGATAAATATTTTCGCTCATAAATTGTTTACGCGATTACGTGATATTAATGAACTAAATATCTATATATTTTTTGTTTCGTTAAATAATATAACATCTAATAAATGATTGAATGAAAATGTTTGATAGATTTGAATAACACATGAAAACACGAATTCATAGCTGAATATAGCGAATGAATAAATAGAGAGAAAAACTTTTTTATTTGTTTCCAAACGCAAACATTTAGCGCTATATTACTAGTGATGAACTCAAACATTATTTAATATATTTCATGTTTACTTTACCTGAAAATATAATGTGTTTATTAAATATTCNCTTTTCTCAGACATAACTGTAATGTTGTTTTAATTGAAATGCTCTGGCATTTGATGCAAAAGTATTTTTTGGTGATCTCTATCTAATTCTTATGCAAATATATTATAATATAATATAAATATTTATTCTGTATATTGAATGTGCGGGTGCTTTGTCACCACTGTTTTGTCTATTTTATTGCCAAATGCTATAAATATATTAAGTTATAGTATAGGCATCCAAAGACATTAATGTTGTATAGTATAACTGTCATAAACTTTTGATTATTGCAATTAAATTCTGTATACATATCTCAAGTAAATTTTATATATACGACAAAACAATTTTATGGCATAATAAATGTTTACTATACAAAAGCTATATTTTGTATATAAGTTAAAGTAGTGTAATTTTTATGAATTATTAAAATTTTTATATAAAACTCCTTTAAATCTTATGAATTTCGATAACCCCTTATCTTTATGTATGGAAATGAAAATATAATGAAAATAATGACCTTTTAATGCAATCCTGGGAATAATCTAATCAAAATGCATATTAAATTTGGGAATTTTTCTGGCATAACTATGGGATTGCCTATACATCATCCTAATATTCATGGCATACAGTGTTTAACATATAAAAATTTATTTATTTAAAACCCATAAATACCTCGAGAAGTCAACACAGAATCTTAATAAGATTTGAATTGAAATCGATTTTCATAATCAATAAACCATTTGCTGGGCAAAAAAAACTACAGATCATTTAATCCAGTAATATAGGGGAATGGTAGGGAATAGGTTTGCCATTTATTAGGCATAGGGCGATGAATATTTAATAAACACATTATATTTTCAGGTAAAGTAAACATGAAATATATTAAATAATGTTTGAGTTCATCACTACTAATACTAGTAATATAGCGCTAAATGTTTGCGTTTGGAAACAAATAAAAAAGTTTTTCTCTCTATTTATTCATTCGCTATATTCAGCTATGAATTCGTGTTTTCATGTGTTATTCAAATCTATCAAACATTTTCATTCAATCATTTATTAGATGTTATATTATTTAACGAAACAAAAAATATATTGATATTTAGTTCATTAATATCACGTAATCGCGTAAACAATTTATGAGAGAAAATTATTTATCATAAGTTTGTTTTTAATGAAATATAATAATAAACAAAAAAAAGTTATAATAATTACACGAAATCATAGGCAAAGTGGGGATTCACTGATGGCTCGTCTTATCATTTGAATGCTTCAAGAAATCTGGAAATAATAGCGAAGACATCATCACTTCATTAGGTGCCAAAGGATTGCAATGAAAAGTATGACTAATATTATAGACACTATTCACACAACCGAAAGGAAATCTACTATTTTTTCCCGCTGTCTGTCTGTCCATTCAATCAGTCATTTCCATCTCAAGTGTTTCGTAAACCATACATACGATAGACATTCACATGAATACTAAATCATTAATGCAGTGATTATTATAGCGATAGGAGTCTTATCTCAAGAATCTTATCACAAGAATCTTATGTATTCTCGTAATTGACTTACAATTCATAGAAATATTAGCAACACTTTGATAGAGAAAAAAATGAAAATTTATTTTTAATGTTTAGTTCATTCATTAATATAACGATTAATATACATATAAAACACGTAAACGTTTTGCACAATAAATGCTATTTAATATAATTTTCGCAATCAATTCATGTAATCGTTAAATAACTGATGAAATACACACTATATATGAATTTTATTATATACACACACATGACTATACAAAAGTATACA
>CAJPVJ010001176.1:0-17588 GCA_905397405.1 Oppiella nova | reverse complement strand
GAAATGAGTTAAAATATGATCTCAGTCTCACCTAAATTTAAGGATCGGTTTAAGTTTCGTCTCATCCATCTCAGTGTTATCCCAGACATGGCATACAATTAATCAGTTAATTAGATGTCAAGGAGTTCCTCTCTACATTCACTCGCATTTGTATTCAATTTAAATTCCCTTTCATATGTAATGCCATTTTTTGTAGTCAATGTCTTTTGAATAATCTTTTAGATTAAAAGAAAACCAAAAGTTAGTAAAAAATGCGAATTTAAGACAAAACAGAAACCCAACTGTTTCTCCGAGTGAGTGATCCGTTCATTCACTTCTCGCATCAAATCAAAGTTGTTTTACATTAATAGCAAAAAATATATTTTTTATTTTAAATAAAAGGAATGAAGGTTTAGGCAGAACTTTCACATAAAGTATTTAACCAAATTGATTAATGTCACCGTTAAAGCAAGGTATATATAAATAGAGGCCAACTGCTGATTTAATGCTGTACCATACTGAACTATTTTAGATTTATAGATATAGTAATGTGCAGTAAAATATAATAATTTTATTGTCATATAGGTGTTATCTTATATTATTATTACAAAAATAGAAGTGTAAATAGTCAATGAAACATAAAATGAAATATTTAAAAAATCAAAACTAATAAATATTAAAAAGATAATAAATATCAAGATTATGTACTGTATATTTAATTTATTTTATTTATATAACATAGGAATGAATGCTTATAATGGAGAGTAACACTAAATTATTTTAACTAAATTGATATTATTATCTTTTAAATGAAAACATTAATTTAATGAAAATGTCATACAACAAAGTAGTTTCAATATAATTAAAATTATTTTTATATTGTGTATGAAATATTAACATCTATTGTATGTAATAAACAAAACACCAACAAAAACATCAATTATTTAATGAAAAGTGTAATACAAACAAATAATTCATTTATTTTTTGAAATGCATTAAACTAACTACAGTATCATTAATAATATAAAGTAATTTAGTTTTAAATTTATCATTATTATTTTAATCTTATGATATTGCAGAAGTTTTATTTATAATATAATTTTTGCACAAAATCAGCAAAATTCTTTACAATAAACTTATTCAGACTATATTTAGCAGATTTTGAAGGTTATGTTAGGTTAGGTTAGGGGTAAGGGATCTATGGAAGAAACCTATTTTGTAAACGTCTTATTAAATCTTTTTATACGAAAACAATTGTCAGAAGTAATTGAAATATATTCTTAATAATGGATAATAGGATTCGCATGTATTGATAGCTTTTGGCTAAATTATAGTATTTGACAAATAATTTTATAAGAAACCCGATTTATTGATCAGAAAAAAATAATATAATAAAACTTATTGTCGATAGGTAATTATTTTAAATTGGTCGAAAATAGTTATTATTAAAACTATTTAAGTGTAATATAAGTAGTGGTAAATGTGGGTAAATATATTTACGGTATACCAGTAATAAGCGGGCAATAGATATGACATGACATGAATGCGCACCAGTTTTGATGCAAAAAAAATAGTAGAGATTTTCAGTTTGAGGGGTTTGCGTGTCAGCACCGGTATGTTATACTGAACTCTATGTGCAGTTGTATCGCAGTCTTTGTCAGCTCTAAACAACTCTAATAGTAGTGAAGAATCAAAGAGAATATTATTGTTTTTATTTGTTTACTGTAAGCGAGTGTTGAGAGGAATTGTATGCAAAAACTACATCAAAAACCCTTAACGAGTTGAGTGAGAAAAATGCTTATTTGACTAAAATTATCAAATTGCTGCACATAAACCATAATTTGAATAATAATTTCATGTTTATACTATAATTTGACTCGAATAAGATTTTTAAAAAAAAGCAACTCAGCCTACATATGAATTATATGTAATGTGTAGTGATATGAGTGTCAAAAAATTTCTCAATTGAATCAAAGAACTGCTTATTTTTTGGCTCCAAAATTGACTTCAAAATCAAAAATTTAAGGCAAGAAAAGTAAAAATTTTTATTTCTTACGCTTAACAAAGACTATATTGTAATTGAAAAAAACTATTTTTTCCACACAATTGGGAAAATTCTTTATTTTTATGATTGTATATGATATGCGTTCATAAGTATATACAGCAAAGTGTTTATTGGATATTACATTGCGATGGTGTGTTGGGCCACAGATGACAGTTTTACTGATATCTAAAACTGACATCAATTGTCTGACACTGGCGTTAAGGAAGTGTCACATATTTTTTGTCTGTGAAATTCACGGCAAAGGAGCAGAAAATATATAAAGTATTGAAAACGTGAGAACAAGAGATAAATGTTTGCTTTCAAACACATTATATGACTCTAAATATATTATTAGAAAACGGCGTTCAGACCAATGAAATTGAATTTTGTTGTTGTTTTTTGTGTTCAAAATATTTTTCAGGGATATTAATGAAAATGTTTGATAAAAATAAAAATCATAATTAACTAAAACATCCATTTAGTGCACATTATTTGACAGCCAGTGATATATTTGAGAATTATGTAGTTCTCAAGATTTTTAGTTTTTATTTGTGGTTTTAAGCTAATTATAATTATACTAATTAGTTTAATAAGACTCAATGTTTATGACATATGTCATTTTAATTATAGTTTAGTGTAATTTAAATTTATTCCTTATTAACATTAGTTATTTATAATGTTATAAATAATTGATATTAAATTTCTATGAAATATTAAAAATTAGGGAAAAATGTTCAATATTGCATTTTTTATATAACGTTTCCTATAAGTAAATATAACTCCAATTTATAGACTTATTCACGACTTGATTCAAACATCCAGTTAATTATAGTTATAAATAAATAAAAATAATGCTTTTTACGTGAAATTAAACAAATTCTTGTGTTGCAAACTCACTGATATGAATGAAATGTTATTTATTTTTATAGTGATTCAAATCACCTAATATTGAATGCGGGATATTATCTCTATTTTGGACAATATTTTCTTTGCGGAACTGAGAGAACATTCTTTCGATCAAAATAAAACTTTTGCATCAAAAAGAATTTTGATTAAAGTTTTGATAAAAGTTTGTTTTCCTTTTTATGGGATAAAAGCATTTTACTAAACATTGATTTTATGCTTAAACTTTTAGATCGGTTTTGATATTTAATGTACTTTCCGTTTAATTCTCAGACATTATATAAAACTTTTTGATTTTAACGCACAAATCAGTAGCAAATCACTAATGAAGAAAAACATAAACTTTTTAAGAAACACTTTTTAAATATTTATTGATAAATTTGTTTATTTTTATTGATTGGAAAGAATTACATACATGTTATCTAAAATGCATTTTTTCTATTGGACATGAGTTGTAAATGTTAGCAAACATAAGTTAATAATCTTATTATATAAACATTGAATTGAATCCGTATTAAAAGGTTACATAAGAATGTGTGAGAATTATATCTCAATTATCACATCAAATAAATCTTTTTTCTGTCCTTAAACTCAACTTTTAAAGAGATCATTGATCTGACCATTAAATTAAAAGTATACGAAAGGCTACTGTATTCCAGAGAAAAATTATTATTCCTTTACTCAATACCTACTATTGAGTGTGTCTTAAGAAAAACAAACTCCAAGTTTATTACATAATATAATATAAATGAACTCTTGATTTGTGATAAATGAGCGAAACTTCAAATACAATATTATTTTTAAACTCCATTTACCCGAGACTTGAATTAAATCGATTCAACAGAAGCTCTCTTGTAATCATTTTTTTTGTGAACAAAACACGGTTTCATAATAAACTGATAATGCATTTATTTATTTAATTTTTCTCATTATCTTCTCTTGTGTTTAGTTTTTCTTATTTCAGATGACATTGAGATTGAGATAAAATTAAGGCCAATATTTTTCTTATTAAAATGCCATTTCCTATTAAACGAAGCTTTTCTTATTAATAACTTTTTAGTTACAATTTAACTAATATTTATCGATGACTAGAGATATTTTCCCATCAATTAATCATTTATTATATTTAGCAAAATTTATTTCAATTAATATTGTGATTATTCATTTTAATATATCTCCAAAAAACATATTTTTAAATGTTATATATGCGAAAATATAATTAAATATCTAAAGCCTTTTTAAAATAGTTCAATAAAATATCATTAATATTATAAATACATGTAATCCAAATGTAATTTAATCTAATTACACGAGATTAAGCTTTCGTATCATTCAAATCACATTAATTTATTTTGTTCAAATGTAAAATTACTGTATTTTATTTATAATTTAATTATATTCTAATGGATTAAATAGAATCATAAAACTACTGTATATGTTCAAACTTTAATACCAATAGTTATGTTAAACTAATTGGTTGTATAACTAATAAATAATAATTATATCAACATATTTAGGGTTAATTATGCGACTAAACAAAACCAACCTTACTAACAATACAAACATAAAGTTTTAGACAATGAATTCCTGTTTAGGTTTAAAAATATAGCACAATCTTATATGATATGGCAGTATACAATGCTTTGTTTAATACATAAATGGTACTATTTTTGCATTTTCTATTGTTATTCACTTTCATTAATCCAATTCTAGTCTCAAATACAATACTAAATAATGCATACAATAATTCATTTTTAATTTATTTAAAGGATGGTCTAAACTCTCACTTCTTGTGACCGCATTTACTATCAAATGGTTTTCATTTATTTAACTTAAGAATTCATTTAAAGGATTTCTGTAACTTAAATAAAAATACACCTCAATATGATTACATGGTTTAAGAAATTTTCAGTGCATTTTAATTATATAACAAACATTGCATTGTGTGAGTCTAAAAGGACCCCCACCCATTCAAATGAAAGCATACGATATAAGAAATTATTTTTACTTCATATTGACAGACATTTTTAGAGATTAGTTTTTATTTGTCTGATTGATAGACATATTGTCTGATAAAGTGCACCGAAAAAACATGTTTTTGTGATTTTATTTTAGTTTTTTTTACTAATAGCTCCGGCGTATAGAAAATGTTGTAAAACTTGTTGTTGAGGATTTAAATGAAAGCTATAAAACCAATGGATTTATATCTCGGTTCCACATTATTATTGTATTTAAAATCCAATTAAATTAATTGAATGCCCTTTTCTATGGGAATCCATTTGTTAGACTTAAATATCAGTCTTTTTCTGAGCATTTGTGTCAATATATTATGTATTTTTGATTTTAATTCAATGCAAAAGTTTTCATAAAACACAGCATAGACTACATAGAAAACTCATGACATAGTTTGTATAAAACTACAAATTGATTAAGTCTTTAAAAATCTTTAAAACAAACTTTGATTAAAAATTAAATCGTGTATCAATTTTAAACAACCTAAA
Organism: Oppiella nova; assembly: GCA_905397405.1. Taxonomy (NCBI): domain Eukaryota; kingdom Metazoa; phylum Arthropoda; class Arachnida; order Sarcoptiformes; family Oppiidae; genus Oppiella; species Oppiella nova. The sequence continues at coordinate 12,161 of CAJPVJ010001176.1, read as the reverse complement.
CATTAACAACTATGTTGCGAATAGTATGTCAAAAATAGTTCCCAAATACATAAATAATATAAAAAATTGCTTAATATTAATGTGGTGGTAGTATGAGTGCTAGAAATAAAATGTGAATAAATATACATTAAATGACTATTTCGGGAAATGTTTATAAGATTATAATTTTGATGAGACTTTTTTGATAAGCAATAAAAAAGAGTTGTGTTTATAATTTGCACTCTCTTTTTATAATATTATTTAAATTATATAAATGTGTCAATCATTTTGTATGACGAGTAGTATTTCTATTTCTATTAATACACGACTCTTATATAGAATTGTGCCAAACGTTTATATTTATTAAATATTTATCTATTCAACCCTTTTTAGATTTGAATTTCAATATTATTTTGCTGAATTGTCGAGTAAAAATCCATTTAAATTTAAATTAAATTAAATATAAGAAATAGTATTTTAAAAAGGGATAAAAGGATTTTTATGGGATTGACAATATTATTTAATAAGAATATTATTTTTAATAAAATCTCCACATAATTTAAAATATTTAACAAATTAATTCTTTTGATATCCCGCAAATTATTTATTGTATTTTAAAATTTTACTTATTGTGCGTTTCTTAAAATTTTTGTTTAAATAAATAATTATTAATACAATAAAATTGTTTTAAATACATATTCAAATTGTGTTAACTATTGTATTGTGCATATGTATGGCATAGATACCGGTGCGATTCATCTTATTTTGGATCTCCAAATCCTGTAACATTGTATTTGCATTCATATGATTTAATTTGGCAAAATACATACACAATAACCTAACATTTTAAACACTTCAAACCCATGCAGTGTTTGACCCTTTTTTGTCAATAAGATTCACCATTTTTCAAACAAACCCCGAATAAATCTTGCACAAAAAAGTTGTAATTAAAATTTTTATATATTTATTCACTTTTCACACAAAAGACAATATCCTTTCAAAAGCAAAACTTATATAACTGTCAGAGACAATAGCGGGCGAAACACATTTTGGGCAACAATTTAGATCATTTTTATTATTATTTCTTTTTTACCCTAATTTGAATGAATGATAACTTTTGTGTTTTTTGAACAAAATATTTAGTGGCAGTCATAGAGTTTGTTCAATTTTCAAATCCCATGCATTAATACGAATAATTTCAGTCATTTATCACTTCATTCCTACCATTCATTTCATACAAATTCTTTATTTAAAAATAAAAATTATTTCTGTCTTAATATTAAAAATAAAAATATCATAAATATATGTTAAAATAAATCTATGTCTGAATATGCATTAATATTTGAATTGCTTTTTAAAAGTATTGAAATATAATGTATACTAGATTTTAGAAATGAGTTAAATATTTAGCATAAGATTGATATTTGAGATAAATTTTCAATTATAAAAAGAAATAAATGCATATTTGATAGGCTTTATCGATATCTAAGTATAGCATAGATCTTCACTATTCGTTAAGTATTTTAATAAGATTTTTTGCAAACCCTCTCTCTTTCTCTTATCAAAGTATTTCTTAAGTATATATCCGTTCAACAAAATCCTTACGTTTAATAAACAAAGTTTGAAATAAACGATAAAATAATTAGACGTCGAAACTTAGGTTTTTTCTGAGACTCTGAGAGTATTTATAATTTCAATCAGTATCTGATTTTATAAAAAGACTTTTTGTTTAATTCAAGTTCTCTGGAGATAATTTTGAATAAAAATAAAATACTTCAGCACAAATTCTATTGACGTATAAATATTAAATTTATTTTATTAAGTTTTAAATTAATTTGTATTCACTATTTATCGCACATTTATTCTGCATAGAAATGTTTGATAAAAGTAACATTTTACTATAAGATGACACCAAAAATATTTATAGAATGTATATAAATGTCACAATATTTGTGCTAAAATTATGTGTTCATTAGCCAAATTCAATAAATCATAAATTAAATTAAGATTAGAGTAGAGAAAAATTTATGAATACTTTAATTATAGTGTTTTGCATCAAATCCATGCATAATGTAATTTTAATGAGAGTAAACTTCATTATCACTTAATTATAATATTGTTCATATTTTCTAAACATTTGCTGTCAAGTAATAATTTGTCACAAATTTAATGAATATATTGTTCAATACATGTATCACTACGAACGAGAAGTTACATCAAAATTACGGTAATATTGAAATATAAAAATATTGTATGCCACATTTTTTGGACAAAATTTATATTATTGAACATATTACTGTTATTATTCAGTAATATGTGAACTAGTTATAAAAACTTGTTGCTAAACCGTGGTGAGCAAATGAAATCCAGGTCCATACAACTATAAATTATAGTCTATAATCATATTTATTACACTTATTGTTAAAAGGCTTTTTGGTCAAAATTTTTATTACCAGTTTTATATATCCATTAAAAATAGAGAACATTTATGAGATACTTTATAAAATTATATAAATGTAAATTGATATTATTAAATAAGTGGACAATAATGACTATTTTAAAATTACACCAAATTTTTTTATTATTCAAATTCTAATTTAAATAAAAATAATATTAACCGGATTTCAAACTACCTAAATATTTGTCGGTCCAAGTTCTATGTTTAATATCAAATTATTATAAATATAAATCGTTTGATAAATGATTTGATAGCAGTTTTGATATATGTGTGTAAAAATAATGTTATTTATTATTATACATTATTTTATATATCCTTTATAAAGTAATTAAAAAATTCTATCAAAGAGATTATCTCATTATTGTATTAACAAATTACACATGAAGTTAGTTGTTATTATTATTATTGTAAACAAACTTAGATTGCTTATTTATTAGCAATCTATACGAGCCCATATAATCATGCAATCTGTGCATTTAATCAAAATTAATAACACCTTTAGGAATAGATTTAATTTCTTAATAAATATTTATTAGATTTTTGTGACTAATGTCTCTATTTGTTGAGATGCTATCCATCGATGAATAAACACATTATTTGAGATAAAAATAAATTTTAATATTTAACTCATAAAAGTTTGGATAAGTTAGACATGAAAGTGCAGTTAGAGTCGATGCTATTTCTTATGGATTATGTGTTGAACTTATATTTTCACTATTGATTGTCCCCTTAATTGAATAATACGTCAAAATAGATTTGACGCTTTCAATAAATTTGACACATTTTTACTCGAAATAACAAATCGATTTGTTTGACATAATGTCTGTAGTGATCGCACAAACAGGTCCCGACCTCAGTCTGGCACTCATATAATTGCAAACCTCTTATAGCCTGTCGTTTGTTTGCATATATGGATATTATTATAGCATTAACTATTAACACTATTACATTGTACTAGTAATACCATTTCACAAGAATTTTATGTGAAATTTATATTTTTTAAACATTATATTTTTGGGCTAATTTGCGAAACGTTTAACAGAAACCAAACTAATTATTATTTTCCTGCGATAAGCATTACGTTATGATTAGAATATTTATATAAATATATAAAAATCCATTTTTAAGCTAAAAAAGAGTAAGACAAATTTTTATTATAATTCACAAATATGTTATATAATCATAAAAAATAATTAATTATAGTTCTTATCTCACGTCTTAACAAAAACGTGATTTTTAGAAACTTAGTCGTAAAGAGCGTTAAAATATCTCTCATTTGTATTTATTTCATATTATAATTATTATGCATTCATTAAAAGCCAATTTTTTGCAAACCTTTAACCGCATAAAATTTTTTGGTATAATTTTAATTAGACTGCAAAAAATCAAAACAGATGTCTTGCTATTTATTTCCATAACTGTATAATCTTTATAAAGTTAATTAAATTTTTATCATACCGTTGTTTAACCACAAAAACTGTAAATTAATTAGTACTTTAAAATAAAAATATATAAACGCTTATTTAAATATAGAATTTTTAAATTGTGTTTTGAAAACTAATAATAAACCACTTTGTTAAATATAATATTATGCACTCATTTATCTAAACATTTTTAATAACAAAAAATATTTTTAATTATTAATTTTGATATTTATAACATTCTTTTTTGTGCAGTATTTTTTATATAGTAAACCATATTATCTAAATCATTTAAAGCTAATCATTTAAAAAATAATTTGTATAATATAATTGTAATTAAAATTATGATGAAAAATACCATCCTATTAATGATTTAAATTGATATAACCATATAATAATTAAACTGAAATGTCATTTTAGACAATTGTTTATTACATTAAAGGATATTATTAATGAAGGACGTATTCATTAGACTTTACAGTATTAATATTTTTTGTATGAAATTTTAAACTCTGTATGAAACACTGAATATTCAATATCTGAAGTTTGTTTAAAAAGAAAATACCCATAAATTGATTTATAATAGTTTATATCATAAGATATAGTGTAAGGCCAGACTTCGCTCCCTTTTGTCCTTCATTTCTATCATTTAAATCAAAATTGATTTAATTTTCAACAAATGATTTCTAATACGTTTTAACATACTCAAGTTTTAAAAATTTAAATAAAAATAACTCAAATATTAAAATAATATAATCAATAAAAAGAATATCATTTGAATAAATTAATTAAATATAGCTTATTGATTTTTGTTATTATTTTGATTATTTTCCAATTTATCGTATCCTGATTTAAAAATTTGGAATCCTTGATATTTTATTTAAATTTTAGTATTAATGATAAATTTAAATAAAAATATCATTGAGAGAGAGAGAGAGAGAGAGAGAGAGAGAGAGAATGGGTTCATTCATATGAGAAATTCATGCAAAATTATAATAATAGGTAAATGTATGAGACTTTTGTCAGTTATATTTGAAATATGATATATTTTTATCATATCTTATAACTTGAATATTGTTTTGTATGAAATCCTGATGTTTAACATTAATTCCGAACAACAACTCCAGACTGTGAGAGCACTGGTACTCAAAAATAATTGTTATTTCGTGACACTAATTAAATGACGAGTTCTTAGTGGTACTCAAATCGGGCAAAGGTCTTGTTTTGTCTAATTTGCGAAAAACTAAACACAAAACTGTGAACGCATTGCATTGCTTACATTTAGACCCCATTTACTCGTTGTTTTGCAACAATAATCATATGAACTAATGTTCGGAGGGGTTGGGAATCAAATGGAAATCGTGTTCATATAAAACATATAATGAGTTCGTTTTGATTTAATTAGAGCTCAATGTTGTGAACATTTGTTTCTCTAATACCGTTGTTTGTAATGATAATAATTGTGTGAAATTGTATTTTCATGCAGTTATGCAAAGAAACTACATTTAGACAGTTATGCCAATATATCTTCACATAATTTCACATCTATTGTACCAATCATTTCTGTGCCCACACTCTACTCTCATTCACATTTTTTCATAAAACTCGTGTAACTTATACTCAAATTTCATTTCTGCATAAAGTTACATGAAGTTAATTTGTTGTAAATTAACACATAAACATTTATTAGAATAAGTTTCCAGCAACAAAAAAAGCAAATACAATATTTTCTTAATGTTTTACATAATGTCTATGAGTTTAGGTTTAGTTCAGTAAACATCTTAAGAGCAGATTGTGTTAGGAATTTGTTTAAACAAAAAATATGTTGACTATTGGGTTGTTATGTTAAGTCTATAAATTGTGTTACAATTTGGAGTAAAAAAGACGAGAAAATAGAGCAGAGAGTGGAGTCGTTAATGAATGAGTGGTTTATCCGCCGTATCCTTCCTTCCTGTCCCCTTCACACCATTTAAATCACATCTCAAATACTGAACTAAAGCTCTATTGAGACAAAATTGAAGCCAAAATATTTAGGCACTACTGGGAGACAGTGAGGGGAGACAGTGGTCTGTGGTGGCAATGGTCTCATGTAGTGAATATATTGTATTAGGCTGGATATGTATGAGCCGGCATACTTCATACTTGATACTCGCATAGTTGCATACAGTCTGGTAGTATGTATGAGGCGTGCAGTCAGTCCTCACCCCCGATGCTCTCAAATAGTCGGAGCCCACCGATAGAGACAGCCTTTCGCTCGTTAGTGCAGTGTTTGTGTTGGAGTTGTGTTGGAGTTGTTGTGGAGTTTGTTTGCCTCTCAGTTGTATAGCTGTATGGCTCATGAGTTGCACCACTTCTTTGCTTCTGCACACTATGTCTGAGCACATGTATGCCTGACAGTCTGAGTGTGTTTGTGAGACACACCACCACTCGTACATCAATTCGTGTATGACTTATGTAATACCAGTCCAGTCGACCACCACTTCACTCATTATCACTGCCGGCGGAGTCACTCACTGTTGCTGTCAATTGAGTGCTGTATCTCTGGTTCACTAGTTGTTTGCCATTCATTGTTCCCATACTTGCCATTAGTGTACATCTCATAGATTATTCATTGTATGAGAGAAAACTATCGCAACATTTAATGTCTGCAAAACACTTCTCAGTGGACGAAGAAATTTCATTTCACCATTTGAGTCAATAAAACACTTTATTATTATTGAACCAAAACTCTCACAAAATTTGGGCTTATTTTGTGGCACTCTTTCTAAAAGTAAAGAGCATTTCATTCATTCATTCAGTGCTTCATTGAGTGACTCTTTTGCACTCTTTTTGTCTTTTGATTTGTTGTTTCACTGCTTTTATACCATTTCAACCGAAACTCATTGTTTGCGTCCAAACTCTAAATGCAGTCATTATATTGCATTATATTTATATCCAATTCAATACAATTAAGTGCAAGAAATTGATATTTTCACCAAAGACTCCCTCAATGTATGCAATGTTTTATTGATTTCACTTCACAACTGCTTTTTGTTCATAAAATGTAAGTTTGTTTTGACTTTGTTTTCAATACTTCAATACAGTATTCCCCTTACGATACACACCGTATAAGTTGTTTTGCAATGATTTTTTCCTACTGTGTGCACAGGTATGTGCACAGGTATGTGCACTCGTATCATATTTTGTTGTTTTGTATAGTTATTGCCAATATTTGACACAAAATGCTTTTAGGAGCGATCACTTAAAAGTCGGCAAAACTTTGTCATACATTCCCCTTAATTAACCTCCTTTTCCTAAATTGACTCAATTTTACATAACCCATGAATCTATAATATGTTCAAAAAAGGTATTAAATAAGTCATTTCGATGCAAATCATAGCTGTTATGAGAAGTCATTTAAGGAAATATACAAACATTTTATTTATTTTATTCTCTCATTTAATAAACTCATTAAAAAGTGCTTAATATTTACAAAACTAATCATTTTCTTATCATCCGTTCAAACATAGAGTTTTTGAAAATTAATTTTCGTTTTTATTATATAAAAAGCAACAAGAAAATGTGATATTTATTTTTCATTCATTATGAATACCTTTTAAGTCAAATAAATAAATGAAAACGAAAATTAATTTAAAACTCATTTTAATATTTAGTGCATTAATGTCATTGAAATTGGGAATAACTTTTTATGGTTTGATATTTGTTAGACACATCAGTCAAACAAAACGAGGTATAAGTTATGCAAAAACACGAAAAATATTTATATGTTTTTAAACGCGAAACGAAAGCACAAAAAATTCTTTGTTAATGATCTCATGCAGGGATTCATACAATTCGTCAATTCTATAGACAAAAAATTTATAGCTTTCTAAACAAAAAATACTTCAATTTTGTGTGTAATCTCTGCGATAATAGTCCCGAAAACTATTTATCATTCCTTGTTTTTCGGTGCTTTTTCTGTGCGATATAAGTAAAAATAAAATATTAAAAAACAAGAATAATTTGGGCAACAATTCTGTAGCTATAAATCGATTCAAAAATAACTCAAACGAACCAAAATAATGAGTTATATTTCGGTATTAAAGGTATGTTTTTTTTGGAAATTATTGTCCGAAAAAATATAATCTATTGATATGCCGATAGAGAGAGAGAGAGAGAGAGAGAGAGAGAGAGACCTTATTTTAGGTAGAAATTCATTTAGAGTATGCTTTTTAGAATAGATTAACTCAAAGCCGAATAAGTGGACTAACTTTTGAATTGTATTTCTCCGCTGATAATCACTGCAAACATATGTAATATAAGAGTGAATAGATTACGAGAGAAAATAGATTTTGTTGTTTTAGAGAAAACCCCAAATATTTAAGAAGACAAACTGTTTATCCGCCCTTTAATGCGTTTATGGCAACAGATTTTAAGATGAGTTTTTGTTACAAAAACTTTTTCTGCAAATAATGGACTTATCTCTTCATATATTTATTATTTCTTATTCTTATTGATTATGAATTAACCGAAGGCTTAAAGTAAATAATAAAATACATTATTTAAGGTTTAATTTAATTCTCATCTCAAGTACTCATTTTAAGTTCACATTTAAATCATAAGTGTTTGCTTACCTTTGAAAATCGTTTGAAGTCATTGTAATTATGATTTACATAATATTTTTTTGCGAAGACATAATTATAAGTATATAATAGAGTGGAATAAATGGATTGAAATGTGAATTACTTTATGATAATAATCTTTAGGGCAAAACTATTTGAGCACTTGTATTATAAATATTGTAATACTATCTTGAATTGAATGTCTATAAACTTAAGATTTGTTTTATGAGTGAGAGATTCAATCTCTTATAGCATTTTTCATTCTTATTTTGCATTACTTTATAAAAGCATTTTGTGTCATTCATTGAGAATATATGGAAACTAAATAAAAGCAATTCACGAATCTATTAAATTCAAATTTAAATGTATTTTATTCCCGCATTCAATTTTATAATCCCTATTATTATCGTATGGTCCAAGCATTTAAATCTTTTGCTTAATTTTATTATAACTTCTGCTATAAACGAAACTAATAATAAGATTTTTATCGTTTAATATATCTCGAATATATAAATATTCTCATATTTTTTTGCAAGTCTATGTTGCACCTAATACAAATAAAAATTCCAGATTGTATTATAATATATAATATATATATAATATAATACAGTATAAGCTGTGGATAAAGTTCATACAGTAATAAATTTTTCATTATAACGTTATGTAATTTATGTTCACAAATTTCATTGGAATATATTTAATACAATTTTGCTATTATTTTCTGATAAATTCAGTGAAAATAATTGAAAAATTCTTTTTAATTTCACAACTTTATTGTTTAGTTTGAAAATGTAGTCCACATCTGATTTATTAATTTTCTGTTCACTTATTGTTTTGTTTGAAAACAATTCTCAAAGAAAATGTTTGGATTCAAGGAATTGAATAAAACTTTTGATTTGAATAGCGATTCGTTTCAATCATATCAGAAAAGAGAGTTGAAGTCTCTGTTCATAATTAGGGTTAACTTTATGGCAAATCTAATGTTATTTCAATCTTTAATATTCATGACATGAAAACATATAAAAGGCATAAAAATAAATTTGTAAGTGTTTTCAGTTAATATCTGCACATCAATTCAAAACAAAAAATTGGTTTTGAATTCAATGAACAAAATTTTATTTAATGTNACACAAAAAATAATAAGGAAACACAGACTATAAAGCAATATAATTACAATACGTGCACAAACGCACCAATATATAAAGTGTATGGAGTCGTAGAGTGTATTTATTGCTCTTCAAACGCCCCAAACATTCAAACATTTTTCCAAAGCCTTGACAATGAAATTCGTGTCAATAAACTAACGCAAAGGAAAGGTCAATAGTTTGTGAATTTTGCTTTTTGAAGGTACGAAACCTTTGGCACATATATATCTAATATATCTATAGTTAACCGGTAATTGTTAGGAACGGGTGTGAAACTCGTGCCTCTCATACAAGAGCTTTTCGAGAGTTAAAGCAAAAAATTAAAATAAAAGACTATAAAAGTTTTGTTTTAAAACGAAACTCGCCTTAAATTAATCACAAATAAAATTCATAATTTATTTAAGGCTGTGGCGCTCACTGACGTTCAGAGTTAATGAGAAAATTATAGCATTTTTTAATTTTAGAGTTTCGTTTCAGATGGCAATCAATCAATTATTACAAACCATAATCGCAACTAACTTACAATATATGAATGGATAGAGAAGTTATCGGAATACATTAATATGTGAATTGATTGAATGCAATGAATTATTTATTAGACATATATAACCAGTATCTCTATATTACGGAGGATGTGATCTATTCTGGTATTAATATATTAGTGAATCAATAGGTATTGAAGCGTAACACTGACACCGATCCGATAATAACTTGTTTTTGAAAGACAAATATTTTTCAATTTAAACGCAAAAATTTATTCATTACTATTAGATAACTGAAGACAGACGTAAATCTGTACCCAAAATCCTGTTTCCAAAAGAGCAACAAAACAATTGAGAGAAAGAAATTAATTTTGAAGAACAAAAGCTGGTAATCCTTTTCATTACTACACGTAACGAAAGATATACTAATCATAAGATTTGTTTTAATGAGAAGAACTTAATTATTTAATACATCTCTCAAACAAATCTTATCAAATAATTTACTTAAACTATATTTTATTTCCAAATCAGTCTCAATCCGAGTAATTATTATTCGTTTCATTTATGAAATATTATGTCTTACTATATGTGTATAAGCTTTGAGATTTGGAAACTTGTTATTTGTTTTATGTGATTAAACAAAATTTTAATTAATATTTTTTTGTATGCAGTATATTTAAGTCCTCAGACACGTCGAAGTTTATTAATACTAAAATAAATATTAATACTGTATTAAAAAAGTCTTATGTAAGAACTTCTCTCTTATTTCAAAACTAATTTATGTTAGAAATAGAGTTATGTCTCAAATATCATATTAAAGTTATGGACTTTTTATGCAAATAAAATATTTATAAGTATTATTCATGGAAATATTTTGTGAGTTTTATGCTGTAATACATTGTCCATAAACTCAATATTTAACAGTAGATATCTATAGATTTTGACAAATGATTGTAATTAGTGTTAAACAAACCAAATGATTGAATAGTATTTAAAATTGAGGCCAATTTGAATGAAAATTATTATTATTTGTGCGAAACAATCAGATCTTCTTATTTCTTTCATTCAAACCTCTGAATTGTGTTTAGACTCACAAATATGTATTTGACGCAAAAAAGTAGACTTAATATCAGCGAAACATAACATTAACATTGTGTACTAAAAAGGTTATATAATAATAAATAATTAAATAAAAGATTTTTTGGGTGTAAAGGATTTGTAGCACAAATGCAACACTTTATTCGATCCCATAATTCCGTTCACAAGTGTTGGCAAAAGAATTTATTTAGTCATTGTCTCCCACTCTATAGCGAAAAAAGTTTTGCACAACTCGTGTAATCATATAATACTTTTTTGGTGAAAAACTTTTCGACGAAACGCTGACAATAAAAAATATATACCAATAGCGAGAGAATAGAAGTGTTAAGGAATTAGAGGTATAACTCAAGCGCTTATATCATGTCTTAAATCCTGACACAAAATGGATAAGTCTATTGTCGAAACACATACACAACAAATAAACGCCGACTTAAAACTACTGCTAAATATAATTATAAAAACTTTATTTACTTTATATATTTAATGAGATTCCGATCGCAAAGTGGGTGAACAAGTGATGTATGTGTGGTGTCTCTCGTTGTTGTCTCTATAGAGATAAATTGAGAAAAAACATTACAATTAAGTGCCAAAAATATCTTAATAATTTTTTTGCTTTATTATTTCAAAGTTTATACAGTGTAAAATAGTGTTAATGGACGCGCACTTTGTTTTCTCATGTTTTTAAGAGATAAAAAGTTTGCAATGTTAAATTTAAATATATATTTGTGAATCATTTCCTTAATCTCTTAAAATAACACTCAATATTTTCACAACAATTATTTGATTTCGTAAAAAAGTTGTTCAAATTGCTTAAGTCCTACGGAATATATTTATACAACACAACAAAAAATTTAATGCATAATATTATTTTATTTTTTTCACACTCGTATATCTCGTATGAGAACTTATGGAAAGTGTTGCAAATTTAGCGCCAAATTAAATTAGTGACTGTTTTGAGGGCATTATTATATTTTAAT
>CAJPVJ010001175.1:0-17607 GCA_905397405.1 Oppiella nova | reverse complement strand
ACAAAGCGTTGACCGAATCGGTGGCCATAGTGTTGATGGCGTTGGCGCTCATCCAGTGTTTCGGGGGTTTTGGCAGAAGTGAAGGATTGGGCGCTTCTGTGAATCGCGATCCGGCGAACCGGACGTGACTTTGAGAGAACGGATCACTCCATGTATGAGATGATTGAGACCATTCATGTGCTGACGATAACAATGAAGACATTTGACTCGTTTTGGGGTATGAATGAGGCGTTTGTCGTGTGTTTGTCANTCCGGCGAACCGGACGTGACTTTGAGAGAACGGATCACTCCATGTATGAGATGATTGAGACCATTCATGTGCTGACGATAACAATGAAGACATTTGACTCGTTTTGGGGTATGAATGAGGCGTTTGTCGTGTGTTTGTCACAAAACTATCGTTTGATTCATTAGAAGGCAAAGCGTTTTTGGTTTGAATCATATGTTTGGCCACAACTGCGACCGCACTTCTGGTCGGAGTCGAGACGGACTTCGGTTGAGACGACTGGGACTCACTTCGGATGCGAGGGTGAGCGCAGGAACCATTGGTCACCCAATTGGTCCCATTCATGCCTGACGCAGAATAGGTCTTCACCGACCCGTTCACTGCTTTGGTGGTCACACCACTCACGGCCTGCGAGTGACAAGTCTTCGAGTTATTGGATTCACTCGTCGAGTGACAATCAGTCCATCCATTCATCCCTTTCGTCCATCCATTGCTCTTCACGCCATTCATTGGATTACTTCTCTTTTGTTTCATTTTCACCATTAGTTCCTCAAAATGTTCACTAATTGACACAAAATAATCACTAATTCATTGAATTCAGTACAATATGAAAGTTATTATGAAATCCATTCAAACTATAATCAAATTAAATAAACATTTCATACAATGAGACAAACATTACATAAATGAATAGAAAAATGGAGGATTTGTATGACATTAGTATTACAACACTATCCACTCAATACACCACAGCGTTGCACACTTACACTCACTTGCGCTCACATTCCCCACACTTCCCTCACTTCCCGCACTCTCTCACAAACACTCTCTTCTTTTCCATACTTTTCTCTATTTACCAAATATTGTCTCAAAGAATATCATTTAAAACAATAGCAATTGCTTAATCACCCTGATTATAATGAATACAATTATCTGTTAATTAATGGCAATATTCCGTCAATACGTTTGAGGGAACTATCGATTCATTTCACTACAAAAATATCAAACAAAACAACAAACTAATGAACATCTATTACGTGACACATTCATCAATGTATTGTCGATTTGATTGCTGTTTGCGATCATAAACTAAACATTTAATGAATTGAAATCAATTTAATTGTATCTAAAAATAAGTATATATTGAAAATATGTGACAAATGTGTGCATAAGTGCAGTGAATGTATGTCTGAATGTGTGAAGTGTTGTCGTAATTGATGGCAATGTATGTGTTGTTGACGAGCATCTCATTGGACGACAGCTTTAAAGCGATTCAATCGATTGACACACATTTAAAGGGCTCGAGACCTGAGACCCGAGACCCTCCACCACGGGTCCAGTGCTCGGCACCTGACGTCCACTTTCATCAAGTGGTGACCAAATGAGTGCAATAATTACGACAAATTAATTGTCAATGCATTGAATTCATTGATATAATAGTGAAGTCGAGTGCAGTTTACGAGTTGTCTCTCGAAAGGCACACAAAATCCATACCAAAGTCCTTGAGAGTGAGCGTCGAGTGCAGGGCTCGAGCGGTGCGCTCGGCTTTGCGTTCACTTCTATTGCACTGAATTTTCGCATAAGTTTTTGGGAACGAAAGCATTGAATCATAAAATCATATGATTTTGAATCAACTTTTCAATTGAATTAATCATTAGTTTTTTGAACACTTTGTTCACTACATTCGCAAACAATTGCCGTTTTGTTAGCCTTTCATCAAACGTACGCTTAGTTTGCATTGCATTTCACTCTCCTTTGCAACCATTTCTCTAATCTTAACTCATTTTACACTCGATATTGAGTTCAAAACTCGAGACAAAAGTTTGCAATAAATGTGACAAAGATTTTGGGCTATAATTCACTTTTTTCGAGAGATTTACTCAAATCCATATGAATTGAATGACAAATTGGTAGCCAATGTATTGACACCAATAGGTTCTTGGTATTTGTGAACCACAATCAAAAGTATGGCATTTAGAGCTGTAGTGCATAGACATAGACTGCTAGTGATTGACATATATATCATGGATTTAGTCGATAATCTGAATGGAGTTTAAAATATCGATTGGACTCTGAGTTGGGATTAAAACACTATTTTTAGACTCAAATGAATCGATCGGAGACTCCATTGATAGCTCGTATGCCTCCAGTCAGCCCTCCCTTTCCTCCCTTCCCTCCACTGTATGTCTGGAAATGACAATACTTTGCAAATACGATACAATTGATTAGCAATTGAATTGTGAGACAATCATATGAAATATGTATGAATAGACTAATACTATACGAATACTCTGATAATACTGTATATGAAATGATTGTGTGATTGCAGTGAATGTCCAGAAGTGATGCCAAACAAGAAATTAGTGATTGTTTGCGAGACGTGTCACCAATTCATATACAGTTCGCTTGTGTCCACACAATCACTGCATTTGATTTCCGACTCATTAGACATTTGTTTCAAACACTAAGACTTGACGTGAACTGAGCCTTAAATATATGTGTAAAACATATTTGCACTGAAATTAATGACATGTTTTTAATTCAGTGTTCATTCAAAAAACACTTTTATTTGACGTAATCACCAATTCTTGGTATTAATGTGAATATGAGTTCACGATTTGTGTCACAGAATATCGCAGTTTATTTTTTTAATATTATTTTTATATTTTATTGCCATTTGGTCTCATATTTGAATTTATAAATAAAATATTGTTTTAATTTTTTTATTTTCAAATTAAAGAAAAAGTTGTTTTTTGAGCGTTTTTTTCAGAATTATAGTTTGGATTGAATGCAAACCTTAGGTATAATGTGTTAGACCTCTGGCACTAATGGCATGAATGTTGAATCTCAAAGCATGAGGACCTCAGAGGTTAGTGACCTTCGAGAGGGTATCAAATTAGAGATCATTTGGGCATATCTTGGGTCCCGAATACAGCCAATCAACAAAATACTCTCAATTTTAAAATGATTTATTTTTTGGCCAAAAGTTTTGTCCATTAATTGTAATTACAATACAGATAGTAGTGATGTGTTTCTGAAGAATAGAGTCAAAAGCATTTAAATTGCAAGTCATATGCATTACATGTACTTCTAATGCCATGATTGGGAACTGTATTCTTGGTGAGGAAGGCCCATGAGATCTAATGAGAGCCACAAAAGCATTGTATTTAAATGTGACTCAATTATTCTGATTATAAGCGTAATTGTTTCGGGAGTTTCCGGTCTCAACAAACTCTTATAACATACGGAATATTAATAATTTTCATATCAAACACAAAATATATGCCGAAAGAGACTCCAAATGTGATTCCCTTATCCTGTTTTGAGACTTACATTCAAAGGATCTTTGAAATAAAATCCTTTTCCTTTAATTTATTTTCTGAGCTCTTATTTTGAACTCAATTTGAATTTATTTAATATTAATTAAAATTAAAATTCTGATTATTTGGTAAAAACTACTGAATAGTTTTACTGCAATTTAATAAACGCTAGAATTTTATTCAATTATTTGATTATACTGTATGATTAAATCGTGTGAATAAGAGTTAGTGTCTGGAACTGCTTTCGAGTTAATAAACGTTTAAATCAAGTTTTAATAGAAAATTCATTTCATTACGGCTTATGGTAACCGTTAAACATATTTAACAGTATTTGTTATTTAATTTATTTATTTCTACTATAAGTTCCGTAACTAATAAATCAAAAATGATTCACTCTTCAAATGGATTGATATGTTTCCAAAATGTGTTGTGTTTTCGTGGAAATTCAAAAACTATTTGATCCGTTGAACTATTTTTTGTCAACATTTAGACTAACATTAGTTTCGGGAGCGACTGACTGCTGCCAGACTTGTGAAGTATTTCAAACAAAACAAGAATAAAATAAAATTTTCTTTAATTCTATAAAATTCCTTAAATTCAATACTTTTTTATAATCTTATGAAACTTTTTTCTTAAATTTAATTTTATAGAATCGATGCTTTGCTTATAAATGATAACCAATGAGTGACCTCTTTCTCCGGCGTTTAGTCTGCAAAATGCACTTCAAATTTAAAACAACTATTTTCAAGATATGTTTGGATACATGTTTACGAATATTTTCCTCGAGTGTAGACCGTCTGAAAGACTACTAAACAAATGAATTTCAAACAACTAATGTTAATCGACAACACATATCGATCAACAATTAAATTATATTCTATCAAAACCTCCCAATAGTTAGAGTAGTCTTTAATTTAACACTATTTCCTCTAATATTCAAAGAGAAAATGTATGAAAATTAAAACTTTTATTATACTCTTATAAGATTTGAGTTAATATTAGACTTTAGATGACCTGAAATGTCTGCATTGAGAAGACTGGCGACTGGCGCTATACCATCGGTCCATTTGAACTGATTTCTTGATAATTATATAAATAAATAGTGAAGTAGTCTTTGATTACCAATTATTGATTAGTTTGTGTACAGTATGTGAATAGAGGGCACAAATGAATGGTAAATTCATTTTCTCACCAATACTAAGCAAATTCTACTACTTTTCTTCATAAAATATATTTGTTTTAAATTATATTCAAATTATATGCAGTATTCTGCAAATTCTCTAAATAATGATCTTGTGTTCAATTTTCTCCGCCTTTTCTTTTTTAGACATGTCTTTCAGTCATTCATTGATTGACTATAAATCAGTTAAACATCAATTGGTTTGTATGTTATTTAAGTTTGAATTTCATAAATAAGAAGATATTTTTGGTAAATAAGATTTCGACGAATAATGTATCCTGTTTATAGCCTACAACACTGTAAGCTTTATTATAAACCCAATAAATTGATCATTAATTGGTTTACGTCTGAAATTTTTTAATCAATTTATTAATTGGAAGTTTAAGTTCTCATTATATTAGTTCTTATAATTACTTATAATTAAGAATTTGTTGGAAATATAAAAAATATTTTAACATAATACATTGTATATTTAATATTTTTGATATAAATTAGTCCATTTATTAGAAATAACTACAGTATAAGGGAATTAATTGTATTGATTAGTAAACTTGAAATTATAGCCAAATTATTTTTCGGCTCATTATTGGTTCGGTCACATCCGTTACATCCGTTTCGCATTAGACACACAGGTATTCAAGGTTTGAGTTTCCAGTTTTTGCCAAAAGAAAGTCAATTTTCTTAGCTTTGAAAGCATTTGTGAATTTTGTTTGCTTCAATCGACATTTCCCTATCTCTCTGGCCTTAACGAAAGCACAGTATAGCCAACCCTTTAAAGACATTTAAATCTGTTTTCATTTTTTACTCATTAGATTGTATTCAGTATTGAAGTCGAGTTTAGTTTCGTATAAGTGTTGAGTGTTTTTGATTAAATTCAGTCAAACGTGAATTCATTGTCTCAGACCTTATGTCTGCGTTTGGAAAGCATTTAGAAAATTATTAAACAATTCAAGTATTGATTAAATTATCGTTGAGTTAAAATGGTTGAGTTGTGAACATATTCGGCAAACTAATGTCTAAGTCTAACCTTTTTTGCTTTGACTGACTTCTCCCTGCATTTATGTCTAACGTTTCAAACGTCTCTCTCCTCTATCCTCTACTCCAGTCCTAATACAGCCCTAACTCTCAACTCCTCGTAAGCTTAAGGCGATCGCAACATAGCTATGGAAACAGAAATACAAAAAAATGTTTGCATTTTTACATTCAGTTCACTTGAATCCATAAAAACACAACTGCTTTTAATTTCCAACGAATTAAATCCACAATTAATGTATGAATTGAATTGTTTTTTACAAAAAATTGTGAAAAACCTGAAGAACTAAATACAAAATAAATGAGTTTCTATTAGTCATTAGAGTGTGTGTTGGAGTGTAGGGTAGAGTGGAGTGGGATTTCGCCATTGCTATCATCAATGGTAGTAATGGTAGGAATGGTAGTATTGAGCCCCGAATCGACCTGACCTTAAAGCGAATCAAATGAAAGCACAGCCACTAATACCACACCCAATGAACGCTCGGAACTCTACTCCAAAGACTTTCTATCAAACCAAAGGCCTTAACTTAGCTGTACTTCAACTCAACGTGCAGAATTACAGATCAACGAAAACCTAATATTGCTTTCAGTCCTCTATTCCTCAGCCAGTTCTCAACCAATTTTCAAACACCACTTCAATGGTTACCATTATTTGCACATTTTTGAGACCAATTTTCAGACCTATCAGCCATTAGAATATCATCAGAAAAATATCTAATGATAAATATATTAATTATCTGCACAATAGCCACAAATATATTCAATATCGCAATGAATCGCATGTTTCGTTATAAACATGAATACAAAGTATAGTTAACTTTCTTTATATTCAACGACAAAATATTATTATTAATCCGTAGTTAAGATTAAATGCTTTAGCATTGAGAACATCACAGATTGTATGAGTGTTTCACGCAAATCATTACTTTCTCTAAACTTTTCATTCAATTTCCAACTCTTCTTAACCGTATATTTCGTATATTTCTATCACTTTTCCCATTATAATGAACATGAAAATTGAATTTCTCTATTTTTGCTAACTTACATTTGATTTTATGCTATGATTTCTAATTAAAAAACGTATTATTATTTTATTGAATGAAAATAATTTTCTCAAACAAAAAGTGATTAAAAATGAGATATTAGTGAATGTAATGAAAAAAGTGTAGAAAGAATTGAATAGTTATGGAAAGAATGGAAATTCAGTATTAGAGCTGATTATTGCAGTTTCAAACCCAGCCATACACTCAACTATTTGAATGCATAGCAATGGCATAGTTTTGTAGCATTGAATCGTCATTCACTGGAGTGAGTGGTCTCTCCCAACATACAGACAACGGTTGCCTACCATTCCCTCCGATCTATGGACACATTTCCATCTAACCTTACATAGGCATAGATCCCTCCATTCTTTCTCATTATAACCTATGCTTTTAAACTCCAGTTATCATTGTTTAGTTAATCTTAATACAGATACCAAATTAATCTCTGTGCAAACAACTGACCCATTATTATACATGTATGAAAATATCATATCAAGTATTTATAGCTATTCATTGAGATTAATCAACAATTTAAACTATAGTATTACTGTTAGATAGTCTAATAACTGTACTGACAATCAGTGAATTTATATTATAATGTATGGCCAGTCATTCATTGAAACAATTACTGTGTAATAGTGTACATAAGTGTGAGATATGTGTGAAAGATTGAAATATTGAGAAGTCACAGAAATAGAGGATTAATTGGTAGAAGTGTATTGAATGGTAAGGGTGTCCCTAATACTGTAGTGATGGTGTGCATACTGGTGCTGGTGAGGGCCTGTATGGCTTGTGCTTGGCATTAGTATAGCTGAAAGTCTGGCTGAATGTGAAAGCAATGCCAAACTGTTTGCAATAGCAGTTTGCATGCCCTTGGAGCTGAACGCCCAATACTACAGTCTGAGCACTGGTAGATTGGCAGTGGTATTGGCACTGGTAGATTGGCACTGGTAGTACTGGCTGTACGGCTGTAACAGTGAGTTTGTTAGGCAGTGAGTGAGAGCCAGCATAGAAAGCACTCGCACTCTGTCTCTCTATTCAATACACAACTGCTATAGACTTGGAGTGGAGTATAGCTTATATGTGAGACATTTTATGGCATTTCTGTGAAAGTCTACGACAAAGAGATATCCATTGAGTTCATTGTTGTGCCATTCACTGCATACATCGACGCCATCGGACTATCTGTCGGTCATCGGTGGTCAACGGCGAACCATAACCAACAAATGTCTACATAATTGCATTGACTTAGCATTACGTATGAAACACAACAGCTATCACTCGTATTCACAAAACTGAAAGTAAGTCTCGTTTTGTTTTCAAACATTATAATTATCTCGAGCTTTATATTAAATGCTATTTTTTGAGCGCTTAGTTTTGAATCATTTATTAGTGATTAGCGCACCATTCATATCAATCCATGACCACCCTGGTCCATTTATGTGCACCTATATGACCAAGCTATGTTTTCAGCGATAGTTGCGGCAAAAATGAGTGTTAGCTTTGTGGCGATTAAAGGGTTAGATATTTATTAGACGTGAAATGAAAAGTTTGTTTAATTATTCAAATTTGGGCAAAATTTCCTTAATTTAAACTCAAATAATAAAAAGTCAAACAAAAAGGAAATATTTTCTCCAAAAGCCTTATTTTCGTGAAATACTTTTCCAGCGATTTATATGATTTTTATATTGAATTCACATTTCTCTCTATATTAGAAATATATATCAAAATAGATATTCATTTCCGACATATCTGTTAGTAACCGATAGTTAAGTATTGAATAAACAGTTAAAATGAGTATAAATTGAAACGCATTTCGATATCAAATGCATTGAAAAACAACGAAAACTTTTCTCTTAAGACAAGGTTTTGACCAAAAATTATTGATTTTCCCGTAATTTAAACCCATTTTTGCGTAACTCATCGATGAATGCAATTGTTATGCAATTAATAGACGTAATCATAATGTGTTAGACTTTTGGCAACATTTTCTCATTCATTCACTACATTCACGTTAATTGTATTGATTTCATGGTTTAGTCGAGACTATGGTTTTACAACACTCTCAACACTTACAACACTCTCCCAATCACTTCCAACACATCCAACACTCCAATGATAATATCGGAAGAAAGGTTAGTCTCATTGTCTCCATTCAGTCGGTGTTTAGCAGCCATTGGTGGCAATGGTTTGCCAAACCGATTGAATATCATTGAAATAGTGTCCAAAATACTGAAGTATTGATCCACTGATTGATATATAGAGTGAGAGCCCGAGTAGGAAGAGAAGGCGTACTTCGATGAACACTCAGACAGACAGTCCTTCCCCTAACTGGGGGCTGGGATTTAACGGCCATCTCATTGATCAGAGTTCTGACCGAAACCTCCGCAGCCGAAGCCGTAACTCTCAGACTCCAAACCCTCGGCGCCCTATAAACCCAATGGTGGCCAACAGTGGGCACATCCCGTCCCCAAACGGCGACCGCTATAATGCGAGTCGTCTTCGGCGCAGTCCTTCCGGTCGCCGCTGCTGTCTGTATGCGCGCACTTCGCCACCAATTATCCAAAACATTCAATCAAATCAAAACACTTGTCAGTCAAGTATTGGTGGTTTCGCTGGTCTGATGGGGTCGGCGCCCATACCACCGACGTATCGGTTCGATGACTCCGAATCTCTGCCCAACAGTCATCACAACCAAAGCCACCATCAAAGCCATCAAAACAATCACCGAAACGCTCACATAAACCATCAAAATAGTCCGCAACCGACTCAGGCCTCCAATCACACGAATATATCGAATGCAGTTTATGCACAACTTCTGAATGCGAGTCATCCACATCACCACAATCATCACCACAACCATCACAACCATCCAATTGATTCTCATTCCGGATCTCATTCATATCGCGGCTCGCATATGACGGCCAACCCTCACAACACACCTCACAATCCGAATATTGCCTCCCAATCAGTCTGTATGTGTTGTCTCCATCAGTTGCGCTTAGCATCGCCTCAGGTCTGTCCCATCGCCCACCACCCCTTCCACCACTCTGTACTCATTGTTTCGTTTCCCATTCTTCAGGTGTCCCCTACAGGTAATGGTCAGGCATTCGCCTCCCTTTTCGGGGCTCCGGGTGCGCGACAATACAACTTAGCACAAGCGCCACCCCTACAGAACTTCCCGTTGGGTTTGGCCAACACTTACCGCCGGACCGGGTCTGGCGCTCAGCTCAATGAGCCGACCCTTATGCCAGACTTGGACTCTTCCCGCATTCGCGCCTACAGTCACGCCAATCACCCGAACCTACCTCTCAATTTGGCGACACTAGCGGCGGCTGCATCGCAACAGTACCAACAGCAGCAACACCCGCATCACTCGCACCCACATCTGGGCTCATCCGGATCGCACACTTCGCAATACATTCAGCCCACGTCACCACTGCATCACATCTCCATCCCAGGGGTGACCAACTTTATGCACGTCGAGAGCCAACAACTCAATGACTACCTATGCATACAAAGTCCTCGCCTTCTGGCCAGACGTGGTAACCATCGGCGCTCTCAGCGCTCGCATTCGTTTAACGCACCACAACCGGCACCTCCACCGCCCTATCAGAACATAATGCCAGTCCCACCGACCACTTCGCCTCCAGTGTCTAATCAAAGTTTCCCGACAATGTTTCACGTGTTGGCCGCCATGTTCTCGAACCCACAGCACCAGCACTTGCAGGCGGCCTCCTTTGGTGTCGCAGACTTTGTCACTAATCCGGAATCACCCGAAGCCGAGAACTACGAGGCATTACTGAGTTTAGCCGAACGACTGGGTGAGGCCAAGCCCAGGGGGTTAGCTCGCAGTGACATCGAGCAGTTGCCGTCGTATCGCTACAAACCAGAGAACGCTCACGAGTCGGATCAGACCACGTGTGTGGTGTGTATGTGTGACTTTGAAGCCAAACAAAACCTCAGAGTTCTTCCCTGCGCTCATGAATTCCACGTCCGATGTGTCGACAAATGGCTGAAGGTTTGTCTTGTCTTCTCATCCATGTCTGCCATTCACTCAATGAACTGACACTTTGTTTCCTTTGCAGACCAACAGGACGTGTCCCATATGTAGGGGCGACGCCTCGCTTAATGATCACGAATCCGATTGATCTGATTTGAGTGCCATTTAATACAATTTAATGCAAGTTCTCATCACATAATCACAACTGAATAATTGAAACAAAACTTATTTTTAATGTACAATAATTGATGTAATATTTACTGCAGTTCTGAATGTTAATTGTATGGATAGTAACCCCACATAAGTATTTGTAATAACCATTTGGACCTCAGTTTTCATTTTCATAGAGTCCTAATCCCAGTGACAAATACTTCTTTTAATTCCTCATTTCTTTTCCAAATGTTTTTTATTTTATAATTAAATTTTCAGTTAAAAGCTTTTGTTAAAAGGAGTAAATATTGTGATTTTAAAGCCTTATTATTGAAACCATGTTTTGGTCTATAATGAGAGCGTTTCATAAATATTCATTCATTTTAATGCGAGCTTTTGTTTTATAGTTAACGCCAAATAAGACAATAGATGTTAAGCCATCATTGAATGATCAGAACTTTTGGATTGATTTTTATTTGTTTTAATTTGTAAATATAGACAGTTTTGAACTTATTTCAGATCTCATAACAATTTTTGCCTCAAAACCAATTGTTATTTTGCTATTATATTGTTATTTATTAATGTATATTTGACCGCTTGGTCTGAGACTAAACCCAGTGGTCTGGCAATTGACTGATAATAAGCGAGCATTTATTCATAGTATTGATACATATTTGAATGGCTCACAAGAAATGCCCAAAAAGCAGATCCTAACAAATAACCAATGGGTTTGTGGCTCAGACCATAATCGGTATAAGAAATTGAGTTAACTTTTGATGATTTACTTTCGATGACACGATTGTGAAACACATGAGTAATCTGAGGGCGTTTTACCCCATTATTTACCTGTATTTCTCGCATTCAGTGCTATCTCTTACTCTCAATTCAAGCCATACTCCAAATGTCCTCTTTTTAATTGCTCTCAACAATAGTGTGTTTGTTATGCAATACTTTACTGTACTTTCATTTAGTGCTCAAACGACTTACTATTTTATATAATATATTATGGGAACAAAGTTATCGCAATTTATCAACAATTGCTGTAATTAGGCGATAGTAGAGTTTAGACAATCAAAAATGGGGTTTATTTCAATTGAATTACTCTAATGTTTAATAAGTACAGTATTAATATAAAAATGAATTTAATATAAATCTAAATGCAAATCAAACCTAAATTTATTTTCTACTCATCAGATCGTGTCATTGAAATAAATCTTGAATAATATTCATATAAATTATTTTATTTATTATTGAATATTATTTATTCCTATTAATTAATTGATTATTACGATTATTATTGATTATTATTATTGATTATTATTATTATTACGATTATTTGTAACTTTCATTTAACTCTGAAATAGTTAATGTTGAATATGATTGACAGCAATACCGTTGCAGTACTAGTACTATAACCGTAAGCAATACCTAATGGTTTGAATGGATGTACTGATGATAAACTGATGTATTGAACACCGGTTCGGATTAATTTGTTGCAAACAATTAGTACTAATTGTCTATAAGTATGAGCTCTTCCTAACAAAGCTGTCGATGCAATTGATGTTGCATTTGATTCATTACTGTTATTACAATTATGTTTAGCTCTTCCTATAATCTTGAGGTGCAATCAATCCATTAATCGATAATATAATCTGACATTTAGTTTAATGTAATATAACAAACAAATGCAGTAATGATTGAAAATATTTTATTCAATTCTCTATTTTTAATTAATTAATCATTTAATGAACAAAAAAGCACTTTTTTATTGAAAGATACAAATTGATTTATCGAGACAATAAAATTGTCGGTAGAAATGATCATAAAATTAGTTTTGAAAACAATATTACAAATATTTGTATGACTTCTCAAAAAGTAAAGAATGTACGAAATAATGACATTAAATGTAATATTATATATCAATACAGTATATGATGTGATAATGCCTTAAATAAAGATAAATAATAAACTGATGGACAAAACCGTTCACTAATTATATTGACGTCTATATCGAGTCGAAGGACGTGTCGGACAGGAAGTCTGAGAGATCGATGTCTTGGTTTTGCTTGACTTCCTGCGGGTCGAACTCGTGAAGACGTTTACGCCATAACTTGATTTGTTGATCCCATGAGCGGCGGCTATACTTCACGAACTTCTCGGGAGTGATGGGGTCCTCACTCTTGCGCGCATTCTTCGGGGTCTCCTCCGTGTACTTCTGGTATCCGATGGTATTCTTTCCGTAATCTATTTGCTTCTGTCGCCGACGGACGACCGACAGATCCGTCTCGTACTCGACGGACGAGTCGAACGGTCTGTTCGCCGAATACTTGACTCTTTTGTTCTGCGATTGTGTACTGAATATACTTCTGCGGACACGACTAGTCTTCGGGGTTCTGAACTCAAACGACTTGTTCTCTTCGCTCACCTCTTCGCGCACTTTCTTCGGCGAAGACTTCGGAGAATTGAAGATATCGTACAATTGGTCCGCATTTGTCAAGCTTTTCGTCAAACACTTGGGCGTTGAGCTGATGGGCGCCGAAGTGGAGGCCAAGTCTTCGCTGCAGATCTCACTGACGCCGAGACCTGAGTCTAGCACTGAGTTCGTCGACTCCAGACATTCACTCATATTCTCGTCGTCCGCGTCCTCACTGACCACCACTTCCTTCTTCGCGTCCAACGGATGGTTCTCCACGTCTTCGGCCATAGCGTCGATCACCTCTTGTGGGCCTTCAATAGTGTCTCCAATGGACACCTTCTGGCCTAACATGCGGTCAAACAGATCAGACCACTGCTGCTCCGAGTCTTCGTCCGAATCGCACAGTTCTGCCCAATCGATGGCAAACTTCTTCTTCTTCTGCTGCACGACATCATCGGTTGTCATCCGCTTTGCACTCATTGTGTGATCACTGGTTGTCTTACAGGCGATGAGATTCACTTGAATGGCAGTCACTGTACAGGCAATCAGTGGTCAAAGTGGCGATTATGTGATCACTATTGCCTTCACAATGACCTCGAAGTGCAATAAAATGTCAAAATATGAGTAAAAGTTAATTAAAAGACAACTAAAAAGCGATGAAATGGAGTGAAAGTGAATGAAAAACAATTAAAATGCAGACAATTGTGTGAATAATGAATGCATTGAGCGGTCAATGGTTTGGCGCCAATGCCTCCACTCTCTCATCCAATCACTGCTTGCCTTTCATTGTAAACACATTCGCCTCGAGTTTCCAATTGAGCGCCAAATTGTCTCCAATTGGGTGACCACTCGCTCTCAAAGGCGTTTACATTGGTTTCCATTACTGTAATGCTGTAAAGAGTCGTTCATAAAGTGTGTGCACAACAGGCCATCCCTACTATAAACAAGAGGGTGTTTGCAGTGCGGACTCATGTGCGGGGAGTGGGTGTGCGTGCTTTGGTGCGCACGTAATACATGTAATGTGGGGTAATGTGTGGTAATGTGTACGGAGCCTATGAGAGACCGCCTCAATGCCGGCCATTACGGCAATGCATTGCTGTGTGTGTTGTATGTGTGCCGCGCCCTAAGCCTAAGCATAGGCTAACAGACACTGCAGCTATCAGTGCCATCACTGACCACTCATTTCTCTATTTATTGTGTTTTGGACTCTATTTTTAGATTACATTCTCTTTACTAATAATAATCATTCGATTCAATCATTCGAACGGTAAGTGAAATGCCTTTTAAATGCCTTTCCATACAATAGCTCGCAATCAACACAAACACACACTCTGTCCGCAGTCCACAGGAATATCATTGAAATGTTATCCCATTTATAGAAATAGTTATCAAATGTGTGTCCATACGAGTGGTGTGAATGCAGTGGTTGTATGACAACACGAGCACACATTGAGTCACTGATCACCTCATGGATGTGCTGTTTGTGCCACTTTTGCCGCAATTGTGTCCGAAGATAATGACACGAATGCATGACATATATGTGTGGATGAAGTGGTGATTGTGTCTCATATGACAGATAACTGTAATATTGAGACAATTGATGGTTTGGATCAGATATTGAACTCGAATTGATTTGTATGTGTAATGCAATTAGCAATCAATGTATTCATGGATTCAATACATGGAAAGGCATTCAGAATTAATTATTGGGTTTTGACTATAATTTGGGACTTAATGAACGTTTACATGAAATACAAACACAGTTTAAGACTAAATGAATAGCACTTTTTGACTGAATATATTAAAAGATTGATTTAAAATATAAAGTTTAAAATCACTTGAAATGATGGTGTGTTTGGCATTAAACACATTGTATTAAAAGTGTTTGTCTATTAAATACTTGTTTAATAGTTTGAGGCCTTTTAATGCTATTACAGTTAACTCCCATTACAGTGAACTGACAATTGTGTGAATGTTTGCATTGAAATATTTGCATATCTTTTCATAATTAGCGATAAATGTCTGAAGAGGTAGTATTTGTTGACATGTATTGACGATTGTGTGAGAAATTGTTGATATTTTTGGTCATAAAATGCTAAACAAAGTGTGATTGTAGTTGAGAAATGGTTTAATGATATACTTCTCGTTATTATAAAAAGCCTTGAAATACAAATAAGTTTTGTTTTTATGGAAAAAGTCTTAACTTTGAAAAACGCTTTTCCAATGCTTTGCAAATGAAATGTATTTTTATTTCCATTGAATCCAGTATTCGTGAAACTATGTAAGCATTTGAATCCATGTATGAGTCTGTTGTCTGTCTCTCTGCCATTCCCTGCCTTCCCTCTGCTCTCGTGTCTCATCCCAGCAGTCATTAAAGTATTTTCACAAATGAATAACTGATTTATCCATACATTGAGTCGCGTATAGAGTATATGATAGTAATGACAGTGTATTGCATATTCTCTATGTCTATGACACTATCGAAATGATAGCGTTTTTTACTTAGTCTCTCACTATAGCGACTGAATAGTTGAGACAAATATAAATGTTTTGATACAATCTCTCTGTCATTCCAACCCTTATATCAGTTGTAATAATATTTTATCGCAAAATAAATATTAAGTAAATACATGAGAATAACGTTAAAAGCACTTTATTTTTAATAGCAGTTAATTCCTGTTAGACTAAAACACTTTCAGTTGGCATTTGAAACAATAAGACAACAAAATTAATGCAAATAATATGAAACAGTATATAAAAGAGTTTTTTTTTATTTCCCTTTGACTATATTTTTAATATAATTTATTGTTTATTATATTATGATTGCATATGCATTGTAGTGTGCGGCAAATAATGCATTGAAAAAGTTGCATAAAATATACAGAATTGTGTGGTGAGTATAGTCTACTAGTATGTGGTTGTATTGCATTGAATTGTGGGTTGGGTTCGAGCTATGGTTCACTACTAGAGTGCTAGAGTGGCCTCGTTTACTGACTATACCAACCATACACACCATTACATTAGATTTGATACCACAACTCACTCTATTATCTTGTCTTGATTTTTGTCAAACCAGTTGTGATAACAAACACATCTCACATTCACTTACAAGAAATCTCTGTTTTTAGACATATTTTGCTTAACATAACTAAACACTCGTATCTGTACTTCATTTGACACCTAATTTCATGAGAAATCTGTTCAATATTTGTACTGATTGTGAGCCCAAACTTATTGAATAAGTATTGGATGCATGATTAGCCGTTAGTCTTGTAGTGATTGACTGGTGGAGAAGGACGTAATGAGCAAAATATTCACATCATATCTAATAGTTTGGGCAATGCATGAGATCATACCATACATACAGTCTATGAGCTATAGTATGGTATAAGTTGTGAGTTAGTGCTAACGAAAACTGTTTGAAGACCTTGTTTTAGGTGTTTTAGTATTTGAGAGAGAAGTGCACAACAATTGGTGGCAAAACATAATGCAAAATACGAGTTCTTCAGTGATTGAGTGCAAGTGTGGAAGTGTTGCTGTGTTTTGTTAATATGAAGTTCACTGCAAACAAGTTTGCAGGACTGGTCTTGGGTTGCATTCATACAACAGATTGTATTGTATTTCGTTGTCTTGTCTCGTAGTTTCGTGATTTTGAGCCAACCTTTCTTGTGATTAATTATTTCATTTGGTTTTTGTTTCGTTTATAAATGTGCAGTAATTTCATCGCTAAAATCAAAAGTGATTTCTTTGATTGCCTTCTAATTAAATGCTCTTTAAATCTAATGATTAGATCCGATTAGATATGAATCACGTTTTGCATTAATTTTGTCATTAATCTCATTATACATTTGGCTTAATTTTTTTGAAAAGTGAGTGATTTTACAATTTATTTAAACATTAGTTTCACGACTATTAGTCAATACAGTAACAGTTATAATTCATGTTTATATTTATAGTATAATGTTATCTAATTTATCTATTTTTTATTTATGTATAATATTACTGTTACTCTTTTTATTTTATTTTTGATTTCCATATTATTAGTGTAGTATTTATGTTGACATTCATGGCATACATTAAATACTGAAACACTTTCCACACAAATATCACAACAATTGTAATGTTTGTCTTGTTTTGAGTATAATATATGACTCGAAGGTCTGACAAGACTTGTAATTATTTAGTGCCACTATCTTATGGCTAATCATAAAAGGTTACGATTAGGCATAAAATGTTT
>CAJPVJ010001174.1:0-17611 GCA_905397405.1 Oppiella nova | reverse complement strand
TTAATGTCCGGCCGATTGTATTCAAGTATTCAGAGTTCTGGACGTTAGGGACGGCACGAGAAGTGCAGTATTCCGTCGGACAGAACAGGAACCGCGGCTGACCTAAGCTCTGGTACACCTCATTGGAAACGGACACCTGTGCGCTCGCAAACGACTGGAACACCTCTTTGTCTGATTCACTGATTTCCGGCTCAATATCGTCGAAGAGGAGCGCAAAGGCATTGCATCCAAACTGCGAGACCTGCTCTAACTTGCGCTTCAGACACACCACGTCTTTGGCACTCGAATACGATATGTCCAGACCTGGAGAGAGAGCGTATATCAGTTGGATTGCGCTCTCTTTGGCCGCACTTATCAGTGAACTCAGCTGTTCCGCCTCTCTGTCCACATCGAGACAAACAATCAGTTATTCAGTCATCAAATCATTGGTTGACTCACTCGACGGTATAGAGATCTCTCCAGAAGGCTCTGTGTTTGAGGTCATCCTTAGGGGCATACATATAGGTGTTGAGACCAAACCGCTTGAGTCTGTCATGAGATTCACTTTGAGATCACTTTTCAATCAATGGTTAAATGAATGTCAATATTAATACTTAATGAACAGATCTCTGCGTTGATTGGCAGTCCACGGGCGCCCATAAAAGCCTAAGACATGTGTTCAAGTTAGTCACCAATCACTCAATGAATCACTTGATTAACAATCAATACCTTCGACAACACCGGACATGAAGTGATCACTTGATTCCGAAGTCTTAATATCAGTGGTCTTCGAGCCAATGCCGGACACGCTTTCGTCAACCATTTTAGACATCAATCACAAGATTTGGTGGAAAACTAAGACTTTTATAAAACTAAACTCATTTGCAATGAATGAATGAATTGAGAGATGAGTTAATAAGCAATGAATGAAACAATGAATGAATAAATTGAGTGTCAAATCAAAACAAATTGAAAGCAATGTTTGAAAACAAAATCAATTTGACGTCAAGTGTTGGGAGTGGAGGGGAGGGCAGGGGTGGGGCTATGGCTATGGCTCACTGGGGGTCACATATACTATGCACGCTATTTCACTGTAAATATTGACTGCTTTGACAGCATATGACAGGGGGAGTGAAGTGAACGCATGCGCTGTTGGCTGTGAACGACTCAAGTCTTCATTTTATTTGATTAATCACTCAAACAGTGGTTTGTTTTCATCTGATTGTCACTACTGTCACCACAACCACCACAACCACACATTCCCTCTACCATTCATTTGATGATAACAGTAATCATCTCCAAAATGGTCTTCCATTGCAACTGATCTCCACTGCAAGACATTTGTTGCCATCGACTCATATAAGGATCAGTTTGTGTGTTGTGCTGACGACGAAGGGACGAGTGATTGGATCCAAGCGTTGATCTGCAAGTGAGTGATGGCTCGAAGAGATGGTCACTCTCGAAGTCACGCGTCCAGTGGTCACAATTGGCAACGCTCTCGGGGGCAGAGGTCAGGGGGCGGCCACTCGAGCGGTCAGAACAGCATTCTTCACACGTTTGACGACGAGTTCTCATTCATCTCTCCGTGTCTTAAATATTCCCTCTTCTTCTTTAACCTCATATTCTGGGTATCATTTGATCCACTCTTGTGTCCGATGTATGTCTGTATGTCTAACAGTGTGTGTGTTGTGTCCACAGCTGGTGGGCGGCACTCTCATAGGTCTGGGCGGCTGGTCCTTCCTCGAGGAGTACGACCACACATTCCTCAAAGTCCAGAACATATTGGATATAATACTTCATATCTCTGTGGCGCTCATGACTGTCGGCGCCATTATATTCAGTATGAGTTTTGCCGGATGTTTGGGTGCTCTCAGGGAAAACCTATTTTTGCTAAAATTGGTATTAATTGCATACCATTTATAGTGATTGCAAACTAATGATTACTTTTATGTTTTTGTGTCCATAGTATTCATTACTCCTTCTATTGCTGTTCGTCGGAGAAGTCATACTATCGACCGTTGCGTTTGTTTTTCCCAATTCCTTCTCATATTATCTGAAGGAAAGCCTTTCTAAGGATCCAATCATCAAATATAGAGACGATACTAACCTTCAGAATCTCATTGATGTCATCCAAACAGAGTTCAAATGTTGCGGTATTTCTGATAAGGGATACAAAGACTGGTAATTGAATGAATTGGAGGAATGTTATAACTGATGAATACTAAGTGTATAATGAATGGATAGGTCGAGGAATATATACTTCGAGTGCAATCAGACGAACCCGAGTCCAGAGCGATGTGCTGTGCCTTTCTCCTGCTGCAGGAACTCTAAAAACTTCGATGTATTCACTATTTTATTTATTTTAGTAATTCTCTAAAGTATTCATTTATTGTTTCATTCATTCATAGAGTGGTCTCATAAACATAATGTGTGGATATAATGTCCAAAATATCAGTTCTGTTGTTGAAGTCAACAAATATATCTTCACGAGAGGTTGTATTGAAGCCATAACTGAGATCATCGAAAGGAACATGAATTTAGTGGCGGCCGTGTGTTTGGGGTCAGCACTCGTCCAACTGTTGGCCATGTTTTTAGCGCGTTCTCTTCAGGGACAGATACTCGCACAGAGGGCCCGATGGATGTGACATTCCTGTACTTAGACACACATACACTACATAGTGAATCATCTCTCTCTCTCTCTCTCTCTCTCTCTCTCTCTCTCTACTTATTTTTTATTAGAAATCGATGGAAATGTGATTTGAATTGAGTTCAAAGATTTAAATAATTTGAACCAAAAGTCATTTTATATAAAATGAAAATATATTTGATACGCTAAACGTATTTATGTTAAATAATTTTGAGCACAATTTTGTAATCGATTCCTGATATGAGAGTCGAGTGCCTTAAATGCAATCTTGCGTTCAACCGCTCTTTCGCTACAAAATTGACTTCGAATTTGTGTTCAAATGATTGAGAAATGAATTTTCGAGTGAATCTGTTAACTATTATTTGAAGAATTGTCCCATTTTTGAAACATTGGTTTAGTGTTGAGATTTTGTAAAGTATTTCATTATTTACTGTAAATCTTATTCTCATTTTTACTGAATTATTACTTAAAATAGTTTCTATTGAATAAATTGAACCAAAGTAATGAAAATCTGAAAACAAAATAAATGTAAATGAATTAACTTTGAAAAATCTTAATTTTTTAATTCAAATAATTTTAATATACTTTAGTTTTAGTTAAATATAAAAGTTTTAAAAGAATTTTGTTTAATAAATGCTTTTTATTATTCATATCAAATGATTGGAATAAAAGTCGTTTTGTGAAAATAATGAATAATTTATTAAATATTTAAATGTAAAAATAAGTTAATTATAGGCACTTAATTGCAATACCGTTTAAACCCTCGAATTGAGACAAGAGTTAAGCAAAAGACCAAACTTTCGGCTCTTAAGAAATGTTAAATAAAACCAATTTCATGGATATATTGTCTTACATTCTGTACAAACATTTGGCATTAATTCAGTCTCAGAATTAAATGTAATCATAATTACAACACAAATGCATAAGTAGTTTGATTTTGCATTATATATTGGAATCATTGGTAAGAAAATGATTATCAAAACAATTGTTTCGATGACAGGACTAGTAGTAAAGCAAACATAAGATGAATGTATGGATTGATTAACCGAATGTCAAATCAGGAATATTTTCATTCAATTAAGTTAGAAGTTATGACTCAATGACTCAATTCATGGATGAAATGTCTGTTGAGATGGCATCTCATTGCCGGGAGAGCCGGGAGTACTGACGGGAGAGCAAGAGCTCGAGCCGCTCGCACTTTGATGGCGTATATGTGACGAGTGGTCAGCCGTTGACGAGTGCAGCGCCAACTCGTTCAGGAACGACATGTTCGAGCCGTAGAAGCGCTCCTGTTCTTCCCTCTGACGCATAAACTCCTCTTCTATTCTCTATTCACACCAATCAAAGCAATTCATATATAAGTGATCGATATATCCGATAGAATAGGAAGTTGGGAACCCTTGACCGACCCGACCCTTAAGGGTTTCGGACGGGAACGGGTTTCAAAATGTGGTCTAACTTTGGACTCTAATATAGGGTATAAGTGTTATACTGTATAATACAGACCTGTTTGCGGGGCTTGAGGTGAGCCTTCCAGTCACGGAACTCGTTGTGGTGCTGGTCGTCCATGAGTTTCAGTTTGACGGTCTCGTGTTCCATAAGGGACTTGCGTTTCTCATTCTGGATCTGCTCGAGGTCTCGGATCGTCGCCTCACAGAATGCGCGCAACTCTTCCAACTGTTTGTTGTGTTTGAGTTCTTGTCGCAGTTGTTCCGCTTTGTATCGCTTCTTCTCGCTCTCCTGAAAGTGCTTCAGTTTATTGCGCTCTTCATCTGATGAGCTGCTCATCGCCAGGTTAGCCATACTTATACGCAGACTCTCTCTAAACATCAGTTCCCGGGTCTTCATCTCGGAGCGGATCCGTTTGGGCAGATGTCGCCTCTCTATGGCCTGTCGTTTGAGGAGTTCGTCCTCTTGGAGGGCATTCATACGCTTCACTTGTTCCAACTCCTGTGAGGCCACCAATCAGTGAGTAATGCACTCATCATTCATATCATATCAATTCAATCATACCTTTTCATGTCTGACAAGCATTTGATGCCTTTGAAGGAAAAACGAGTCTTTGAGTTGTCGTTTGGAGAGCTGATGCTTCTCATGAAGATGTCGTTCTTCGAGTTCCCAAATGGCCGCCTCTTTGTTCCTCTGGACCTGTTGTTTCTGTTGCAGGAACTGTCGCTCAAGAAGTGCCAATTTGTCTCTATGGCTCTCACTTAGCCTCTTGAGAGACATGTCGTGACTATCATTAAGACTCTCAACAAAAATCCTTTCCCTTTCGTTCTGATCGATGTCTAACTTCTCTTTGCGGACGCGGAACATGTCCTTACGTTTGTCTTTAGGCATTAGATCCACTTCCTGTTTCAGAAGCTTCGACTCATTCTTCATACTCTCCCTGAACTGTTTGAGTTCCCTTTCCTGTTCCGTTCGGATCTTTTTCGACGCAAACTTCAAATCCATTTCCTGTTGTTGTTCTGCTTTTTCGACTAATTGTTTCTGTTGTCGGTTAAGAGCGTCCAAATCGTTGTCAAAGTTGCGTTTCATTGTAATCATCTCCACTTCAAAGCGCTTCTCCTGCTGTTCGATACCGAACTGGGCTTTGAACGACAGGTCCTGGAACTGTTTGTTCTCTTGCTTTTGAAGCATTTTTAATTCACGCAACTCTTGCTTCCTATGAGTCAATCAATCGACAATTACTCTACAGTTCCAAACATTTGCTCATCAAATCATACCTCAAGACGTGGTCATCACGTAATTTGTCTGAATCGCCATAAATTACTTTACTTGTGGTGGTAGTGACCACAACGCCGTCGATCAGGAATTTTCGGGTTCGCGTTAATGTCTTCTTTTGGGCAGAACTTTGTGCGTTATGACTCTTCTTGAGATACATGTCCTTAGATTTGAGAAAATAGTGTCAAAAGTGTTTCAAATAAGACATTATAAAAAGACAAACCTTTTCTCGTCGTTTCCTTAACTGAACGGGATTTGTGGCACTGGTTTGTGTGTCATTAGAAACGCTGTTCTCTTTATCACTGCTAACACTGAAAAAGCTTCCGGAGTCTGAAAGCTCTCGTTTCAGAGCGGAGGCATTGGATTTGGCGGCCGATCCGCCATTGGCTACGTTAGCATTGGAAGTGGAACTGACTTTAGTAACACTGGAATCGTTGTGAACGGGCACCTGATCTACACGTGTTTGGGACACTTCGTCGCTCTCGTGGGGAACACTAGTCATAGCATCGGAGTATACTTCAGGTTCTGATTCAGAAACCAAATTCAAATTGACTTTAATTCGTGGCTTATTTTCGGCTGCATTTGCACTGTTGTCAGAGGACGAGGTGTGGATAGAAAGGGTGTCATCGGTCTCGGAATGCGATGAGATGTGACTCGATGTCAAATCACTGCTCATTTCGGGCTCTTTTTTATGAATTTTAGTCTCGTTTTGGAACACATTCTCATCACTCGAAGGCATGTACTCAGTGGTGACCACTATCTTATCACTGGTTGGGAAGTGTTCGTTGCGAACAATCACTACCTCATCATTAGTGGAACCATTCAAATAAGAATTTCGAGAATTCTGAACATCAGACTCGCAAGTGTTTTCTTCTTCGTTCGCCGTCTGAATCATAACATCTTTTCCGTTGTTATCAATGGTCACAATCGACACGTGAGACATATCGAGAGTCGATTCCTCTAAAGTCTTAATTATTGTGCTGTGATTTGGAGATACAGTCACTTCATAACTACCACTCACTGCCTCTTCACTTTGCTCTTCAGTTGCAGTCGATTCTGATTTTTCAATGATATTTGTGGCAATATTTTCAACATTCATGTCCTCACTATCAATAGATCGCTTCTTTTCATTATTTTCGGTCACAACTGGTGTTTCGTTCTGTGGTTTCTTCTCAATTGTATCGTTGGGTTCATTGGAAATGTTGTTCTCATTTTGCGAAGTAATTTGCGGCGGTTTGGGCGCCTGTCGTTTCTGATGGTGACTATGGTTCACAACAGGCGCTATATTTTCTTTTGCGTTTTTATTGGTGTTATCTTTACTCGTGTCCACACATTTGAGCGGTTCTTCAGCTTTAGAAACCGTTCCTTTGGTTTCGTCGCATTTCGTGTCATTTGGTGTCTCACTCTCGTCAACACTCAACTGAGACTCTGTTATCACACTCTGTCGGACAGACGCCGGTTCCTATCATTGAGTTTAGAAAATTAGTATCAAATCTATTTGTCCTCAAAGTATATATTAAATGGAAAGAAAGCAAATGGAAATGAAAGTAATTTTTAGCATAAAATAAGAGCGGATACAAAGACATGAGTCCTACCCGTCCTCTCCTTTACAATGTGTTACGCAAAGAGAGTAGAAATTTAGAGATTCATATGAGAATAGATTCAGAGATTGACAGAATTCAATGGATTAAGTCATTCACTATTCATTCAAATTTTCAATCCATACCTCAATAATCTCGTCTTCATTCTCTTCAGTAACCACTTCTTCAACAACTTCTGCCTTATATTCACTAATGAGCGCTAAAATGGGTTTCTTATCGTTGAAATCCTTAATGAATGGATGATTTAAAAGGTCGGTAGCATTAGGTCGTTGTGTGGGATCTTTGACGAGACAAAAGGTTAAGAAGTCATTAAACTGTTTGCTCCAAAGGGATGGTTTGTCTAATTTCGGTGGATCTGCTTTCTGTACTTTGAGCAGAACCCTCATCGGCGCCATTTGATGGTTAGGCGGTTCCATTTGGGCGAACTCTATTAGTGTCACTCCTGTCCAATCAGTCATATAATGTTAGCCACACTTTATGAATACACAACCACCGGCTCAACAACACTCACCCAAAGACCAAATGTCTGCCTTATAGTCATATGGATTATCACGAAATGTCTCACACATTACCACTTCAGGAGCCATCCTATAAATCAAGTCAAAAGACTTTATCATTCTATTCATAGATGTAAATGATGTCCATTACTGTCATACCAATAAGGAGTTCCAATAAATGAGTCTCTTTTTTGAAGTGTGTGTTTGTTTTTGGCCGACACACCAAAATCAGCTGACAAGTGAAATTAATAACATTGCTGATTATATCATACTTATAATGGTGTGGTTTAGACATACCTAACTTGACCTCCCCGTCCAGCGTAAGCAATACATTACCGGCTTTAAGATCTCTATGAATGATCTTATTTTTATGTAAAAATTCTAGTGCTTTACAAATATGATGGCAAACATATTTAATTTGGCTCTCAGTTAATGGTTTCTCCAAATCAATCATAATCGAGTCAATAGCCCCGCCCTCGCAGAACTCAATCAACATCTAAACAATCAGTAAATGGCTTAAAATACATTCAAATCGCGTCATGTATGAAAACAAACCCAGAGTTTTCCCTCATAGAAGAACGCTTCGAGCAGTTCCACGACATTCTGGTGCCGACATTCGGCCAGAATATCGATCTCAACGGTGAAGTCCTGCAACTCGTCCTCACCCTTGAGCTCACATATCTTGGCGGCCGCTAATTTGCCGCTCTCTTTGTTCTCGGCCTAAGTCATCGCACATATATTCAAACCATCTTTTATTACAACATCATTATCACATATTTTCTCTATCAATACAGTATATGCACACAATTGACATTTAAAAATGAGATTATAAATATGATTATATTATATCCTATCCTATATACGGTAAACTGGAAACGTTTCATATTATTTTATTCTATAGATAATGATTTTTATTATAGATTACCAAATTCGTAAACTTACAAAATATCAGTTCGTTCAATAGGTTTTGATAATAAAGTTCAAAAATTAATTATTATACAATATTACTGTAATTCTTAAAAATACTTAATAAAAGGTTTTACGTTCAGAGTAAATAAAGTGATTTCAATGAAAACTATCTACCGGTATTTACAGAATACTGTGCATATAAATCTAAAATATACAGTACAAACAATTATATAATGAGTGAAAATAGTGTTAAATGGTTGTGTTTTTCAGTATCAATTTAATTCAGTCTATTCTGACATAAGTCTAAAAATTGTGGTTAATTTCAAATGAATAAAAGTGTAGTATATTTAATCAAATATACAATTATTATAGAATGAAACTATTAGTTTTTGCAACAAATAATTAATGAACTAAAAACAAGTCATTTATGATATGAGAAGTATTTGAATAAAAAATATTGTCGTTAGAGAATATAAATTAAGTGGAAAGGGATTAAGATCTTCCGTATTCTCAATGAGTTGTTGTAATGATAAGGAATTAGTCTTAAAGGCATTAGTTTTATATATCATCGAAGGACTGGTTTGTCGACTAAAAGACATTAATAATCTAATGAATGATATCTAAAAAAAGTTCATATGATTTGAATTTATAGAGAATTACAAAACCATTTAATTTAATGTATAATTAATATACAGTAATATTAAACTCTAAAATCAATAAAATACATCACAAACTATTGAGACATTTCATTTCATAAATCATTAAATTCTTAATTAAAACCTTTGGCTATACCTAACAGTTGGATAGAAATATAGCCAAAAGCTAAGTCTTTTTAAGAGTTATATTCTTGTAATCACTTCAAAATAATTATTTGTTAATGAAAAGCAACACATGAGGCAAATATAGTGACAAATATATGACACAAACCTTATAGACTTTACCAAAGGCTCCGTCGCCTAATTCGCCGATTATTAGCCAAAAGTCTTCGGGATTCTCATTGAACCTAATATTGTGGTAGACTTTCTTCCTCTTGACATCAGTGGAACCGTTGCTCCCTTTGAACATCTTTCCGATTTTGTCCAAAAGAGCCGCCATTTCTTGAGCCGATTATCACAACCGATTGTATGAGTTATCAGTTTATTATACAATTCAATGGTTTGCTTCAAATGTCACCCAATGGTCACAAATATAATCAATTCAACAAATGCTATATTATGTCAATCCATTCATCAACTAATTTAAGGCACTTTTTGCTAATTGTTATCAATTCCTAACAAAACCTCATTTATTGCACAAACAGTCATAATATGAGTCCATTTGACGGTAAGTGACCAATGGTTGGATCCATCCATTCATTGCATGGATTCGCGTTAATGGACATCAGGTATGGACATGAAGTGCATGTAATGGTGAAGCGGTTAACGTCTAATGAATTGATGAAACAATTAATTCACTCATCTCGTGATGAGTCATACGTTGATAACTCGCACAATTCGTTGCCAATCACTTGCACACTGAACACCTAGTCTTCAGTCATTACCTCATGTGCGATACTCACAGGTTTACTACCCAGTCACCAACGTAACCACAGGTGTATTTGTGTTGATTTTGAGTAAATTTGTAATTTATATTATTTGTTAACTTAGTGAGCATGTAACTGACGGATTTCAATACAGAATATCCGACAAAATCCGCATTCAATGCAATCAACACAACAATTACGTCAACAATACTCACCAATCAATGACGACATTGACAACTGGATTAGCATTGCATAACATCCAGACACTTATGATGCATGTATTGAAATAATCGGTAAATAGGCATCAATTAGATGCCCATAAATCACTCGCATATACGGTATAATAGTATTATTATTTAACAAAATATGATTTATTAGTATTTTGTTTCAAATGATCAATAAAATGATGGCAACAAATGTTTTAGAAATGACACAATAATTATAGAATATAGACATATAATATACAAATGAAGTCACGCAGTGGTCATCCAATTGGTGCCGTCCTCAGGCACGAGGTGTCCGGTAACTAAGAGGACAATGTCAACGATCCACCAAATGCCGACCCCTCCCAAAGTCAACAGTTTGCCGACAGCTGTTCCCGTGTGACCCAAACAGAAGCGATCCATTCCTAGGAATCCCAGTAATAGAGAGTAGAGTAATGTCGTGACAAAGTAATGACCAGAATATCTGTTCCAAAGATACTTCAGATGACATGTGTTCAACAGTACATACAATGCATGGGTAACTCACTTAACACATGGAAAGTTAGGTTTCATAAAAGTTTTGTTTCCAAAACATTGGATACCTTCCAAAACAGTACAGTTCCGGGACGTGAACTGCATGTCCTCGTACTTCTGGACTCCAAACTTTACACAATTAAGTCATCGTTAGATTGCAATACAGTATGACATGAATGTTGGCTTTCAATACTTTACTACATCCGTGTCCGGCCTCTAGTCTGGCCGTCTCGTTGCCCCTCCAGTCATACGGTTCCTCACATTCCAAGAACTCGAGTGGTCTTCAAACAAATCATTCAATGAGTTATCAAATCATTTCATTGAAGCGATTATAATACAGACAAATGACTGCATGGGATATATGGAGAATGTGGGCCATAGTCCTCGTCTGCACAAAACACTTCTGAAGAGCACTCTTGGGTTTCATTGTGGACAGTGATGACAGACATGCTGTCACTCGATTCACTGCCAACCATTTGATCCAATAATACAATCCATACCATTATTAACCACTTCATTGTCCTATAATGTGATGTCAATTAACTGAGTCTACAATGAAGTGAAAGCATGTCTGAGATGTAAATTAAGAGTAATTTCTAAATAATAAGTCAATAGAGCAGTGATTAGAGATAATAGTGACAAATGGTGTCAATCATCGAAATGAATGTAAGCTTTAATACACTGAACAACACATTAATGGTCTCTTAATAGTGTCTGAAGTGTAATCTTTCGACAAAAGAAACCCAACTAGAAACCTAGTTTCCGGTGTTGAGTACCGAAAGTTATGTTACAGACTTGCGACACCATCACTACCGGTTGTGTACGTAGCCACAATTACAGTCAATGAGCTGTTCTCGCCAATCAGTG
Organism: Oppiella nova; assembly: GCA_905397405.1. Lineage (NCBI taxonomy): Eukaryota > Metazoa > Arthropoda > Arachnida > Sarcoptiformes > Oppiidae > Oppiella > Oppiella nova. The sequence goes on along the minus strand of CAJPVJ010001174.1, from coordinate 6,128 downwards.
GCCAGAACTGACATCAAACACACCACTGATTGGGATGAGACATAGATATCTTTGATATACTTAGGTTAGGTTAGGTTTGCCCTCACGAGCAATACACCTAAACATGAATTGTTGCCAAACACTACTGAACAGTCTTTTTCAAAAGCACACAAACATTGCACGCAAACACTTGGAGTCTAATACATTGATACCAGTGCTGCCGCAAACATTATGATACATTTGATGCAATGTTTTTACATTGTACAAGTATTCAATTTATACGGTATAGTACGGTACAGGTATTAATAGTGCATTTAAACATTGCATACAGTATTTTGCTAATGTTGTCAATACCTGTGCACTGCGTGTATGAGTGTATGAGTGTATGAGTGGTGTATTGATGTATCACTTATTGATTTTGTGTACAATTTGTATGGACTCTCACTTTAACGGTTTGACAACGTGTACAGTAGATAAATATCGTAAAACTACTAGTAATTGTGATAATATGCGGTTATCTAGATAATATACCATTGACATTATAATGACATAACTAGCTGTGAGTGCTCACTTCTGGCAAATGATGGACATAACGAACGGTTTTGTCGAGTGTTGGCAATCGATTGGACGACAGAATAAAGCCGTCGATGAAATGGTTGGGAACAGCCATCACTTGAAAGACACTCGAAAGACGTCTTCAGTGAAAAGTAATCAAAACAACGAATTCAACCGAAACGCCAAAGATTTGGTGAAATCTATCAGTGATATGAAGAAGTACTTACTGGACAACCGAAAGGATTACATCAATATCTAGTAAGTGTTGATTCACTTGAATGCCATTCAAAGGCTAACCGACACTGATTTGCTGCCAACAGTAGTCCATTGCTGTCATTGGCGTCAATGATGACCGATAGGGAAAGGGATGAAATCGACGAAGACGTCGAGCAGTTCATCAAAATATGTAACGACACGGCCATCAAGTGTCTTAGGAATGATGGTTTGTTAGACATGTCTTTTGATGACAAACTAATCACATAAACGTATTGTTTTAGTGAAGAGAGGAGTGAGGAGTCAGTTGAGTGAACACCAGAATAATGTCATCGATTTGATTGAGAAGTATCTGAAGAGTGTTTGCGATATTCATAGCCAACAGAAGGCCATTAGAATCAAAAGAGCGGTCGAAAAGCAAAGACTTTTACGGTTAGGAAATATAGTCAGTAATAAGAACTCAGAAAACGGTATCAAAAAGGATTTGCATTCAAATGAACCGAATCTCAAGTCAGACAATAAAGAAAACCACACTTTCGGTGAACCACTCAATGGATTGAACTATAATAATGACAATCAGATTAAGAATGAGATAATTATTGAATCAATGAATGCGAGTGTAGTTCCCAATGAGGAAACGTACCAACAGTTAGAACTCAATAAACATGAGATACAAGTGTTTGAAGAAGAAAATGAACACTTGTTTGAAGACATGAATAGCTTGAGTGATGAGGTGAAGGACATCGAACTGAAAGTCGTGGAAATAGCCAGACTTCAGGAGATATTCACGGATAATGTGCTGAAACAAGAAGTGGATTTGAATAAACTCAACGATTTGACCATTTCTTCGACTGAAAACATCAGAGGAGGGAATCAACAGCTGAGGGAAGCCATGAAGAAGAACGCGGGCTTTAGGGTATGGATTCTGTTCTTCATAACCACTCTGGCCTTCACTGTACTCTTCCTCGACTGGTATAACGATTGAGTCAATCATTGTTATCATAGATATTAGTAAATGTTTGTATTATTAATAATTTTCTAAGTTTTGTTCAATTATTTAATAAAATGACAATAAATTAATGGATGATTCGAGTGCTACACACGCGACCAGGGCGTCAAAGGACATGGAGTAAACGGGACTGTTATTGGTTCCCACGTAATATATTTGAGTGCATTCCGTGGGCTTCCGTTTGTCCCAAAGTCTCGTCAGACCATATCTGGCGGTTCCCGACATTACAGTCCGGAAGTGATCCGACGATATGCAGTACACGGCTGAGTCGTGCGGGTCTTCCATACTGAGGACACTGACGGACATTCATATGCTGTTAGTTCTGATTCTATGGACACAACTAATAAATAGATACCATTTGTGAGGAGATCTCTTGTCCCACAAACGAACAAAGCTATCGTAACCACAACTAAGCACTTCGTCATTGGATTCCCAGAAGCCGTGCAAAACTCCGGCTCCTCTTCTGTGATTAGTTCCGAATTGACTCAAAAGTTGACCACTTTTTCAATTAAAAGTGTCTTAGAATTAGAGAACAAACGATTGGCCAAAGAATCTAATGATTATACCTTTGAATGTCATATAGAAGTAGTGGTTGCAGAGGTCCACAACCGGCCGAACCCACTATAAAACTAGTGCCCAACTCATCGATAGCCACATTCAATACCCTATCGTTGACTTCAATTATTTTGTCGACTCTTAGAACTGAATCCGCGTTAACATTATCATTGAAAAGCGAACAAATCTTAACCAATTTGTCTTTAGATCCGGTGATTAATTTGTTTTTAGAAATGTCTATTGAATTGATATCATTTGAGTGCAACTGATTTCGACTCATAACTGGTTTATCACAGGATTTACGCCAAACAGCTATCGATCCCTTCCAACCGCCGGACACCACAAAGTCATCGTTGACTACGAAACGACAGATATCTTCACCCGTTTTATACACTTTAAGCAAATGCTTGTAAACGGATCCGCTTTTCGGGTTTCTCTTGTATCTGTGAATTAAGTTTCCTTTTGTGAACCACAAGAAATCCTTTTGTAAGCAAATCCATGGCATAAATCTGTGGACAAATACAATAGGATAGCCTTAATATTGATGTCAATTCACACAATCATAACACCACTGGACCTGCATTTATGTCTCACAACTGTCCTCTCGCTATAGACGCCATCCCTCCAGTTCTCAGACGTCAGACACTTCTCTCGTGGTGTGAGAAGTCGTGAAGACCTACATATCATGTGATGTGATGTCTGGTTAGTGACCAAAGACCACAAACTCTTGTTCAGCCAAACGTATGAGTCATTTGCGACGATTTGAAACAACTTTTGTGAACAACAACTCAAAGACACCAAACTTTTGACATCACAGTAACTGAAGATTATGTACAATATGTCAGTGGGAAGTGTCTCCAAAGTCCAACACTTGCGTCCCTTCTTCCTCCTGTTCTTCACTAAACCATTCATTTGATGGCAATTGACAGTCAAGTTGACTGACATATCGTTGTCAACAAACCATTACATCATTACATCACACAAACACTGCAACACTGGTAGAGGTGTTCATCCATTGGGCCCATAGGCTGGCAATGCATTGAATGCAAGCAAAAACACTGGAATTTTGAGTGAAAAAGGCCTCAATTTTTGACGACACCATTGACTCTGCGTTTGAATGTTTGGCGCAGTTTTGCTGAAAGTGTTGCAGTCGTTGTGCACGCAATCACTCATTCACTCACCGCTTGTCACAAGTCATTGTTTAACGCGTTTTCAAATTTACTTGTAATTAGCGATATTGACAACAATGGTATGGATGTGCCATACAATGGGCAGTGCTATCGCAATATATCAATGACATACATGTCCACGGATTGGGCACAGGATTGCACTTTTCTATGGACAAAGCCTATGAGGTATTCCTACTTGAAGTGCCCATAACTCCCGTTCCTGTTCTGACCACTCAGAAAGATTGCCAGATCTGTACTGAGCACCTGTAGCCCAATCCGTGGACATGTATTTGAGTGATATATCTCGATAGCACTGCCAAAGCACATGTATTACATTTACATTTGATCCACAGTTGGATGACATCGAAGATATGCATCCAATGAAAGAGGAGCTCATCTCAGACGCCAGCCTGAGATATTGACTGCCAGACAAGCCATAACTGCTGGTTTACCACAAACTTTACCTCTACCTGAGCCTAAACTCACTTACGAACCGGGGTTTGTTGTGCTCGAAACTAAGTTAGTAACTAAAAGATTGAATTGCTTTTCGCTGACATTTCTTTAATTTCTTTTATTTGTTGTAAAAAACAACAAAATTCTGTTTTTAACTTATTTTTAACATTAAGTAACAAATGAATAAAATATGAAACAATTTGTTTAATTTTAATATCATTGAGCGTTCACTTCATCAGACATTCCCTTCCCAGACATCATTGCCTTGCTTTGCGGCCAAACGTTTTCTTTCTGCAGAATACAAATGGTTTGAAACTTTCAATTCATTGAATCGAAGGGAAAGGGATCGGAAACAAAGAATTGAATGAATGGTTAAGGGATAGAAGATGGAGACAACGGAACAAACCCTTGGCTTCGTTCAACTTCTTCCTCTCCGCAGCCCTCTGTTCGGGAGTAATCCTATCCCTTAAACCCAGTGATTGAGTGACTAATCTTCGCGCTAATGATGCACTTGTTTGAGGTCTTTGTTTAAATGGTTGTAAAAACTCTACTCAATGAAGATTAGTGAGCATTACTTAACCGGTATATCTTAAAAGTAGTTGAAAGCAGTCAATGACATACCGGAGCACTTGCGAGCTTTCAGTTTGGACTCTTTGATGGCCTGCGAAAGGGGCGCATTGAATTGCAAACCCATTTACATAAAGTCGCGAAGCCACCGTCGCAAACTTAACCTTTTCTGTTGGTTTCGCACACACAGCAGTTGGGTAAACTACAGTTTCAGTGCTCTTGATGTTTTTGGGTATCATTTCAATGAATATATCAATAAGAGAATGAATGGCAGAAAATACTTGAAGATTGAGATTGAAGTCATTAAATCTTGAGTTTTGAGTTCAGTGGCAAAGTCATAGACTTCGAGGACGTGTGCGAACTCCGAGCCATCGACTTCTGGTTCGTTGTATTGGAAGTTCAAGTAATCTATTTTAGTCTTTTCTTTGAAATTTAGGTGAAAAGATAGTGTTTAGTCTAGTAATTGAGATAGCCGCTTCAGGACAACTTATGTAAGAGGTAATAGTAGCTTGTCTGTTAGGGTTCTTCAGAGCAGGTGTGAGAGTAGTAAACTGGGCTTAAGTGCAGTCATGTGTTCACTCACTTCTTCGTAACAATTTTTGGTATCAAATGAGTTGTTTTCAATGTAATCAACAGATAATGAATTGGTTTGATTTGTATCCGAAGAATGAATGTCACAATTGTGGCGCTTCTCATGACTAGAATCACTGATTTCAAGTCGAGTCATATTATCCATTATTTGGCACATAGTTTGTGGTAACTCTTGAGAACTGGTTTGTTCTTCAGAGCAATTGGTGTCAGTCTTGGCTTTTGGCGGAACATAGAGTTTCATGTCTGGCCTCCGACTTCTCCGGTCATCGCTTCGATTGTTTCGTTTGCCTCTCTTATGATAATTGTTTGCTTTGCCTGTCTTGGAGTCCGATTGTGGCAAATCATCCACAATATTACCATCACTTGAATCCATTTCTTTGCAACCAATAACTTTAAATCCACTTTTCTATCACAAATCAGATCATTAACTCTATCGGCGAAGTCCTGTTGAATACATTCTCCATTATCATCGAACAGACAATCCCAAGAAGTCTCGTCCACACTCTCATCATTTGAGAGCTTAAGTGCAGTCATGTGTTCACTCACTTCTTCGTAACAATTTTTGGTATCAAATGAGTTGTTTTCAATGTAATCAACAGATAATGAATTGGTTTGGTTTGCATCAGAAGAATGAATGTCACAATTGTGGCGCTTCTCATGACTAGAATCACTGATTTCAAGTCGAGTCATATTATCCATTGTTTGGCACATAGTTTGTGGTAACTCTTGAGAACTGGTTTGTGGTAACTCTTGAGAACTGGTTTGTGGTAACTCTTGAGAACTGGTTTGTGGTAACTCTTGAGAACTGGTTTGTGGTAACTCTTGAGAACTGGTTTGTTCTTCAGAGCAATTGGTGTCAGTCTTGGCTTTTGGCGGAACATAGAGTTTCATGTCTGGCCTCCGACTTCTTCGGTCATCGCTTCGATTGTTTCGTTTGCCTCTCTTATGATAATTGTTTGCTTTGCCTGTCTTGGAGTCCGATTGTGGCAAATCATCCACAATATTACCATCACTTGAATCCATTTCTTTGCAACCAA
>CAJPVJ010001173.1:0-17616 GCA_905397405.1 Oppiella nova | reverse complement strand
GTATTAGAGTACAGGTCAATATTATGCTATTTATTGGTGGAATTATCGCCATATCCTCGCAAATACTGAATTACTATAACTACAGAAATGGTATCAATTCATTGGATTCACCCGTTTTTCAAATGCTATCCGGTTTAATACGACCCGAAAGTATTGGCATTAATGATAAAAGTTTGATTTTGAAATTGATAAGATTTAGTCGAATGTGTATTATATTTACTGAATACACTACAAAAATATTTATATACATATTATTTTGTTCTCTTTTAATCATCTTTTCAATTAAGCAAACTACGAATGAAATTATATTTTACGCGATACCGCACTCAATATTATTAGCGATTGCGGGCAATCATTTCAATAATATAATAATTTGGCAATTAGTTTATTTTACAATATTAGTTTATTATTTCAAATTGAAAGTTATATACATAAATCAATTATTGCTATCAAACAGTAAAAAAGAGAAAACAATAATTAATTTACAGAAAATTGTGCATAAATTAAATTATATATTTTTGGAGATCAATGAATACAATAAAAAGTATTGGTCTATATTTTTAGGCATTTATTGGATATTAATAACAATAGTAATCACAATATATTTATTTGTAACATTTTATGCCGACATTGTACTATTTCTTAAAATCATATCGTTTTTAATTTTTATGGAATTTCTACTCACCTTGTTACTAATCATACACTATTCAACCTTGCTAACAAAGAACACATTTGTATCGTACAAAGTATTTAATTCATACATTGTCAAATTCAAACAAAAGCAATATTCCTTTGGATATTTACAAATATCTCACAAATTAAAGGTATTAATCAAATAAATAATTTAATTGATTTATTATTCATTTGTTATACATATAGTGGGCATCAATGATGGAAAGGTTGGGTCAGAAAAGGGTTGGTTTTTACTGTTGGAGATTATTTCTAATCGACAGATTCCGTGGTTATAAAGTGTGTATTATTGTATAATATAAAGTTATATTAAATATTATAAATAATGTTTTATAAATTTGTTTTGATTTTATATAGATATTATCGTTTATATCGCTGTTGTTTATCAAAGTCATCCGACATTTTCTATCGACTAATGAAGAATAATTAAAATGCTTATAATACAGTGCCAGGCAACGTAAATTTACAATGCGTAAAAGGGGAAAACTGTTGTGAATGAGTAAAACTTTTTTAAGTATTATCACTAATAAGCTGGCACTTGGGAATTTTTGCTTTTATATAAAAGTCCATTCAATACTGAGGCTGAATATGTAATTTATATTGTCCTGTGGCCTCGGGTTCGGCCGCAGTGACCACTTTTTTGAGAAATTTTTATATAAAATGTCAACATGTGATATATCAATTTTATACAGAATTTTATGCAGAATACTATGGTATTAATAAAATTAATAAATAACCGCATTTTCATGCATAAATGGGCAGATTATTGTTTTAAAATCTTTTAAATCACGTTATATTTATTTATTTTTAAGATTTCAAAATGTTTAATTATATTTTCTAGTTCCTTGTACAATTATCTACAAAATTTATATATCACATGATTATATTCATTATTATGAAATTACCAATAAAATGGTCTCTCAGGTCGAACCTGAAGTCTAAGGACAAAAAAATCATATTATAATACGTGTTTAGTACGTGTTCAAAATCTCAATTTATGTAAACCTTTAGATAAGTCCTTTCTAGAACTAGAAAATTCTTACCATACACTCGACACCAAACCAAAATCACTCCACTATTGTCTACGTCTTTTAATCTACTGTATTTTTAATTTAATTAAATCGTATCAATAAAACTTACTATCAAACTATCGAGATCATCTCGATTCTTACGGAGCCCGTGAAATGACTTAGTGAAAATACTAGTTGACCGGGAAGCGATGTTCAACCGCGCCCGGATAGCAACGGGGGCGACGCTGTTCCGTCTACCGTAATATTGTTAAATTTTCCATATAGAATACTTTTATAATAAATTGTAGAACCACATTTTACAGCTTAGAAAATATAATTTTATTTGAACGCTTTTATTGATAATTTCATAATAATTTCATAAAATCCTTTGTCTATGACATAATAATTTACTAAAAACTTAATAAACATAATACAGTAGTTATTTTCTAAAAATATTAATTACATATAAAAAATAATTACCGATATGAGACAACTCGTAGTATTGTTTGCATTGGCACTGGCTATAAACCCACTGCCCTCCCAGCCCCGTGAGGTCGGGTGGCCCTGTCGTACAGACTATGACTGCGACTTCAATGAACAGTGTGATGCCGGCCATCATTGCGCCAAAACACAGGTGAACGCCGATAGTATGGACCTCAGAGTGTATGGCGCTATTCTGCCCCCACCTACACTGGTAAACAAACTCAACAAATTAATATAGTCGAAATTTTGATGCTCAATTCAATTTTAAAATTACGATTACAGTCAAAGTGCGACCATGCTAATGTTGTCAATACTATTGACATGTTATCAGCTAAAGTTAAGCTAGGTCACGGCAAGGATCTACCACTCACTCAACTCAGTCGCCAACAGATTTATGATTGCCGTAAGCTCTCTCTCTCTCTCTCTCTCTCTCTCACTCACCTATATGTCTAAATAGAGGGGAACAACACCCACTTCTGTCCGTGCGGTACAAATCCTAGTGAGCAGGGTTATATACGTATTGTTCGGGATAAGAATGTATGTGGTCTTGGTAATGCCATGACTCAGTATGTGCTGGCTGCTCCCTATCACCATGAAATACTTTTAAATGTACCATCGATTCAGTGACACTTTGGTGACACAAACCAATCTGTAAATTAGTCGCATATAAATCTTATAAATTAAACTTTTTAATTTCATTTGCAAATTATGTTTTATTTAGTTTAAGTTAAAATATATAATTAATTACAAATTGAGAACTTATATATAGTTTGAAAGTCTTTATCTAATTGAAAAATCAAGATATTGTCAAGGTAAGTAAATCAAACCAGGATCAATTGCATCTTATTTTGCACTAAAGCCTTATGACTCATCTCAATAGAGTCGACAGTATGTTATAATAATTATAACTAAAGTCCTAAAATAAAAACAAAATGTTATCAATATATCACTGGAATTAAAAACATGTGTCTCTTATAAAATGGTGACTAATTCGTTGATTAGATTTGTACTGTTACATGTTGTACCACTAATCTAGTTACCTGTTCATTATGATTACAATAACAAGGAATTATATGACATGATATGATACAATTACAATATGATTTATATAATGCAATATAATCATGTGATTTAAAGATAATATATTTGAACTAGTACATATCCTTTAAAATATGGATAATCCTTATGATTCATTAAAATCCTTATATTTGTGTGCACCAATAATAATGCATAAAACTAGGAAATGGTTGCACTAAACTAAAAATGATTTCAAATATTAAATGAGATAAGCTTTTAATTGTTGAGTATAAATATGACTACAATTTGAAACTAGAATTCACACACAAATTGAGTTCAACTAAAGAATTGGATCCAAAAACACACTTCAAGACAATGTCGAGAATCGTATTCATCGTAAGCCTATCTCTGGTGCTATGCATGGGTTGCGAGTCATTTGGTTTGTTGGGATCGGGCGACGACTACCCAAAGCTGGGACCGGAAGGTCTGAATTGTTTGGTCTCTAATACCTAGGAAATATCCCACGTCTCCCAAAATGACATAAAATTGATGATTTTGTTTGGAAACAATAAGTGATATAAATAATTTGAATTGCCAGTAAAATAACAAAACAATAAATATAACAATTGGATGATTGTATAGATGTCTCCTTGATGTATTTAATGGCTTATAGAGTGATAGACCGATGAGGTAGAGATGACTACCAGCCCTGGGAATGGACAAGGATTTTGGCAACTCCTTAATTAAACTAAATGTGGTTGGACTTATAGTATTATTCATTTTTAGTTGTTGATAAAAAATATAACAAAATTTTTTACAATATTGATTTTATTATTTTATTGAAAAGAGAGAAAACTTTTATCATAACACTACTTTTATTAGAAAAACACTACATTTATAAAGTCATTATAAAAAGCATATCTCAAATCATAATTACTTACGAATAATGATAAATACTCTTATCTTGAATTATGATGAATAATGATCTTAATTTTCATATAATCTAGACCTTATGCTAAATAATAATTGTCTTTTTAATTATAGTACTAATATACTAATATTTTATTTTAAGGTTTTTCATCATATAAAGTAAGTATAATTATCTATGTATGTTTTTTATCATTAAAGTCTATCATTAAATTCTTTTAAATTTAAAATTATATTTTTTTTATAAAGTTTGTGAGTTTGATTGTAGTATTTTTCTAAAGATTCATCGATTTATCTTAAATTATGTAATCATAATAATATAAAACGTCATTATATTTATATTCAAGACATAGTCATTAGACATTTATTAAATATTTAAAATAAAATTTGTTTTATTTTTATTATTTCGAAATTGCAATCATAATAATATTCTCAATTATAGCTAAGAATAGGTAAAAGTCTTTTTAAATAGTTGGTAAAAAGGGAATGTTGTAAAACATAATTTAGGAGCAAAGCCTTAGTATCTTTACCTAAGATTCAAAATTGTTAGTCATTTCTTTCACTAATCTCTTGGAAAATAATTTGTTATAAAAACATATTCATCGATTCATTTGAAAAAATACAGATTAAATATGATTCAAATTAAGTTTTAGTAATGCATTTATTGAAACTATGATTTATTTATTGAATTTATTTTTAATTTGAGTCATATTTGTTTTTGACAAAATACAGATTAAATATGATTCAAATTAAGTTTTAGTAATGCATTTATTGAAACTATGATTTATTTATTGAATTTATTTTTAATTTGAGTCATATTTGTATTAATCAAAAGTATTTTGCATGAATGTTTTGAAAATATTCATTTAATTTGTATATACTTTTTCAAATTAGTCGATGAATATGTTTTCATCAAAAATTATTTTCCAAGAGATTAGTGATAGAAATGACTAACAACTTTGAATCTTAGGTAAAGATACTAAGGCTTTGCTCCTAAATTATGTTTTACAACATTCCCTTTTTACCAACTATTTAAAAAGACTTTTGCCTATTCTTAATTATAGCATACGGTATAAGTATTTTGTATTTTGAATTCTATTACTAATTGCTCTTTATAAAAAAATAATGATTACAATATTTCTATAATAATCGTAACCATTAGTCGAGACGATTGAGGCATTACTGAACAGCATCATATTCCAGGCCAAACTCGCGGATTTTAACCAAAATTTATATGGTGATAGTTTATGCCTATTAGAAACATAATATAAAATCCCAGCCGCTAAATCCAAAAGGTTGGCCAGTAATAGCTGATAATCAATGGCCCGAAAGCTTACGGATTGCATCAAAAATAATTTAATAAATGTATCAATAAATTGAGTGAAAAGTATAGATTTATTCATTTTATAACATTTTAAACATTATTCACAGAATGTTTGATAAATCCTTTTTCAATGAAAGTATTTACTGTGCTAGGGCATCTTAAAGATGGCACTTTAACATTAAGATTTGACATTAGATAGGATTATAAATTATTATAATTTTATAATTGTTCTCTATAGTAAATCTTAATGTTAAAGTGCCATCTTTAAGATGCTCTAGCACAGTAAATACTTTAGTTGAAATCTTAGTTTTATGTATTTGTTGCTAGAAAATGTCTGATAACTTTTATAAATAGCACCGACATAAATATTAATATCTAAATAACACAAAAATTATATATTAGATATACAGTAAATATAAAATAAATATAATGAATACAAACTTTATATCCCTTGAATCTGTCGATAAGGAATAGTTTCCAACAGTAAAAGCCAACCCTTTTCTGACCCAACCTCTCCAACATTGATGCCCACTATTAGGACATATAAAATGTTATTTAAAAACTCATTCATTTAAATGTATTTAAAATTTAATCAATACTTTTAATTTAGACGATATTTGAAACTTTCCGATTGCAGCGAACTTTTGAACAATATATGAGTTAATTATTTGATATGATATAAACGTTTGATTTGTCAATAGCGTTGAATAGTGTATGATAAGTAGCAAGGTAAATAAAAATTCCACAAAGATAAAGCATGATATGATTTTAACCATTAAATACATATCAGCAAAAAAGGTCATAAATAATAATATTGTGATTATTATAGTTATTAATATCCAATAAATGCCCAGAAATATAGACCAATAATTGTTATTGTATTCATTGATCTCCAAAAACAAATCATTTTAATTATATTTCTGTACAAATTAATAATTGCCTTTCGTTTGACATTGTAGTGCACAATACGTTGATTTGTGTATTTTACTTTCAAACTTAAATAGTAAGCTATGATTGTAAAATAAACTAGCTGCCAGATTATTATGTTGTTAATATAATTACCTGCGATTGCAAATAGTATTGAGTGCGGGATCGCGTAAAATATAATTTCAAAAGTTGTCAATTTTAATGAAAATATTAACAAAACACCACAAAATAGTAAATAAATAAATATTTTGGTTATATATTCCGTAAACATAATACATTTGCGATTGAATGCAATCAACTTTAATACCAGACTTTTATCATTGATGTCAATACTCGCCGGTCTTATGAAATCGGAAAGCATTTGAAAAACCGGTGAATCTATTGAATTACTACTATTTCTGTAATTATGATAATTCTGTATTTGCGAGGATATGGCGATAATTCCGGCGACAAATAGCATAATATTTGATTGTATAGGTATGCCGGCAAAATAGGACGAGTCACCTAATACGACATGTAATTGGTGATTTTGTTTGGGAAGTATAAGTAATATAATTAGTTTCAATTGCCAGTAACATATAAATATAGTTACTATAACAGAGTGATTGTATAGACTTCTGTTAGTAGTATTTAATGGCTTATTGAGTGATANTCTGTTAGTAGTATTTAATGGCTTATTGAGTGATAGACCGATGAGGTAGAGATGACTACCAACCCTGGGAATGGACAGGGATTTTGGCAATACTTTATTAAGATTAAATGTGGTTGGGCTTATATTATTATGCATTTTGGATATCAGACCAAATGAGAATACTATACTACAACATAATATAAATTTAAATTTAAATTTAAACATAAAACAAAAAACTATTTATTGTTATTTCTTATTTAAATATTCATTTTAAAATAAATACAATTTAGAGTTACGGTAATGTTTTTATTATTGTAAAAATAAATGGAAATACATTAATATGTAATGTTTTCATATTTAAATTATTATAATATTAAATATTATATTTTTAAAATTTATTTATTTCTAATGCAATAACGTTGTATAACATCATTTGCAATATTACATTATAAATAACTACTTAATATCGATTTACAAAGTATAATTGTCTAAAAATTGTTTACAATTATAAGTACTGTCCCTACACCTTTGATATATTATGGTAATCTATAAGCATTTATAATTTAGAAACATTTTAATTATTCTTTATTAGTCGATAGAAAATGTTTGATAACTTTGATAAACAACAGCGATATTAACGATAATATCTAAATAAAATTGAAGTAATTTTATCTATATAATAATATAATAATTTATATAAAATAATATAAAATAATACACACTTTATAACCCCGAAATCTATTAATAAGAAACAGTCGCCAACAGTAAAAACCAACCCTTTTCTGACCCAACCTTTCCATCATTGATGCCCACTATATGTACAACAATTTAATTATAAATGAGTTAAATAATTTATTTGATTAATACCTTTAATTTGTGAGATATTTGTAAATATCCGAAAGTATGCGACTTTTGTTTGAATTTAACAATGTATGAATTAAATACTTTGTACGATATAAATGTATTTTTTGTTAGCAAGGTTGAATAATGTATTATTAATAACAGTGTAAGTAAAAATTCCATAAACAATAGAAATGATATGATTTTAACAAATAATACAATGTCGGCATAAAATGTGGCAAATAAAAATATGACGATTACTATTGTTATTAATATCCAATAAATGCCTAAAAATATAGACCAATACTTTTTATTGTATTCATTGATCTCCAAAAATATGTCATTTAATTTATGCACAATTTTCTGTAAATTAATTATTGTTTTCTCTTTTATACTGTTTGATAGCAATAATTGATTTATGTATTTAACTTTCAATTTGAAATAATAAGCTAATATAGTAAAATAAACTAATTGCCAAATTATTATATTATTGATATGATTGCCCGCAATCGCTAATAATATTGAGTGCGGTATCGCGTAAAATATAATTTCACTGATAGTTTGCTTAATTGAAAAGATGATTAAAAGCCCACAAAACACGGTATATATAAATATTTTTGTGATGTATTCAGTTAATATAATACACATCCGACTAAATTTTATTAATTTCAAAATTAAATCTTTATCATTGATGCCAATACTGGCGGGTCGTATAAAACCGGAAAGCATTTGAAAAACGGGTGAATCAAATGAATTGATACCATGTTTATAATTATGATAATTTAGTATTTGCGATGAAATGCCAATAATTCCGGTGACAAATAGCATAAAATTGACCTGTACTCTAATACCCATAAAATATGCCACGTCTCCCAAAACGACATAAAATTGATGATTTTGTTTCGGAACCACAAGTAATATAAATAATTTGAATTGCCAGTAACATAAAAATATAGTTACTATAACAGGGTGATTGTATAGACTTCTGTTAAAAGTATTTAATGGCTTATAGAGTGATAGGCCGATACGGTAGAGATGACTACCAGCCCCTGGAATGGACAGGGATTTTGGCAATGTTTTAATTAAACTAAATGTATTTGGACTTATAGTATTAATCATTTTTAGATAGTAAGCAAAGATTTTAGACTAATTCAAATGACAAAATTGTTTACAATACTCATTTTATTATTATCTTGAAATGGGAGAAACAGTACATTTATAAAGTCATTATAAAAAGCATATCAAAAATTATGATTGCTTTCTAATCATAAATACTATAATCTTAAGTTTAATCTAAATAATAATTGTATTTTGAATTATTATTATAAAAATAAAGTTTTATATTAAAGTTTTTTTTTATCATTTACGTTTATCATTAAATGCATTTAAATCTAAAATTATAAGTTTATTATAAAGTTTCTGAGTTTGATTATATTGTTTTTCGTAAGATTTATCGATTCATCTTAAATTATGTAATCGTAATAATGTAAATACGTTATGATATTTGTATTCAAGACACAGTCATAACACATTTATTAAACATTTAAAATAAAATTTGCTTTAATTTTATTATTTCGAAATTGCAATCATAATAATATTCCCAGTTATAGCATACAGTATAAATATTTTGTATTTTAATTCCAATGCTAATATCTTTTCATAAAAATAATGATTACAATATTTCTATAATAATCGTAACCATTAGTCGAGACGATTGAGGCATTATTGAGTACATTGTGTCGATTCGTACGGATATTGAGTACAATTGGTTTTCTCTTCGACGGCGTCGTACTCCTGAAGATATCTCTGGACATCCAATTGTTCCGTTCCCTTGCATTTGGTCTAACATTTCATTACAATATCCACAAAATATGGTTCAATTCAAACAAGACCTCAATTATATTGTCATAAAACAAACAAACTATACGTACGTTTGGATTGAAGCCGACATAAATCACTTGTCAGTAGCAGTCGATTGCACTCCAAGTGCCGCAACAGTACTCTTTGGATTTGGGGTCACTTTTCTCGGGGTCGAAGTGCCAGTCCTTAACCGCCTTTTCTGTACAGTTATAGAACTCTTCATACGTCTTTCCCAAACAATTCAGACCTTCCGGTCCCAGCTTTGGGTAGTCATCGCCCGATCCCAACAAACCAAATGACTCGCAACCCATGCATAGCACCAGCGCTAGGCTTACGGTGAATACGATTCTCGACATTGTTTTCGAGTTGTTTTTCGGATCCAATTCTTTAGTTGAACTCAATTTCTGTTTGAATTCTAGTTTCAAATTGTGGTCATATTTATACTCAAAAATTAAAAGCTTATCTCATTTAATATTTGAAATCATTTGTGATTATTATAGATATTAATATCCAATAAATGCCCAGAAATATAGACCAATAATTGTTATTGTATTCATTGATCTCCAAAAACAAATCATTTAATTTAATTATATTTCTGTACAAATTAATAATTGCCTTTCGTTTTACATTGTAGTGCACAAGTAGTTGATTTGTGTATTTTACTTTCAAACTTAAATAATAAGCTATAATTGTAAAATAAACTAGCTGCCAGATTATTATGTTATTTATATAATTACCTGCGATTGCAAATAGTATTGAGTGCGGGATCGCGTAAAATATAATTTCAAAAGTTGTCAATTTTAATGAAAATATTAACAAAACACCACAAAATAGTAAATAAATAAATATTTTGGTTATAAATTCCGTAAACATAATACATTTGCGAGTCAATGCAATCAACTTTAATACCAGACTTTTATCATTGATGCCAATACTCGCCGGTCTTATGAAACCGGAAAGCATTTGAAAAACCGGTGAATCCATTGAATTACTACTATTTCTGTAATTATGATAATTCTGTATTTGCGAGGATATGGCGATAATTCCGGCGACAAATAGCATAATATTTTTTTGTATAGGTATGCCAGCAAAATAGGACGAGTCTCCTAATACAACATGTAATTGATGATTTTGTTTGGGAAGTATAAGTAATATAATTAGTTTCAATTGCCAGTAACATATAAATATAGTTACTATAACAGGGTGATTGTATAGACTTCTGTTAGTAGTATTTAATGGCTTATTGAGTGATAGACCGATGAGGTAGAGATGACTACCAACCCTGGGAATGGACAGGGATTTTGGCAATACTTTATTAAGATTAAATGTGGTTGGGCTTATATTAATATGCATTTTGGATATCTTGGCTTATTGAGTGATAGACCGATGAGGTAGAGATGACTACCAACCCTGGGAATGGACAGGGACTTTGGCAATACTTTATTAAGATCAAATGTGGTTGGACTAATATTAATATGCATTTTGGATATCAGACCAAATGGGAATACTATACTATATTATGTGACATTTAAACAAAATACAAAAAAATATTTATTTCTTATTTATATATTCATTTTAAAACGAATAAAATTTAGAGATAATGTTTTTATTGTAAAAAATAAATTGAAATACATTAACATGTAATGTTTTCAAGTTTAAATTATTATAATAGTAAATATTATATTTTTAAAATTTAGTTATTTCTAATGCAATGACGTTGTATAACATCATCTGAATTTTACATTACAAATTACTACTTAATATTGATTTAGAAAGTATAATTGTCTAAGTACTGTCCCTGCACCTTTGATATATTATAGTAATCTATAAGCATTTATAATTTATAAACATTTTAATTATTCTTTATTAGTTGATAGAAAATGTTTGATAACTTTGATAAACAGTAACGATATTAACGATAATATCTAAATAAAATTGAAGTAATTAAATTATATAATAATTTATATAAAATAATATAAGATAATACACACTTTATAACCCCGAAATCTATTAATAAGAAACAGTCGCCAACAGTAAAAACCAACTCTTTTCTGACCCAACCTTTCCGTCATTGATGCCCACTATATGTACAACAAATAAATTAAAATATTATTTGAACAATTTATTTTAATAATACTTTTAATTTGAACGATATTTGCAGAAATCCAAAAGTATACGACTTTTGTTGGCATTTGACAATGTATGAATTAAATACTTTGTATAATATAAATGTCTGCTTTGTAAGCAAGGTTGAATAGTGTATGATTAGTAACAGTGTAAGTAAAAATTCCATAAACAATAGGAATGAGATAATTTTAACAAATAGTACAACGTTAGCATAAAATGTGACAAATAAAAATATTGTGATTACTATTGTTATTAATATCCAATAAATGCCCAAAAATATTGACCAATACTTTGTGTTGTATTCAGTGATCTCCAAAAATATATCATTTAATTTATGCACAATTTTCTGTGCATTTATTATTGTTTTTTTTATACTGTTTGATACAAATAATTCATTTATGTATTTAACTTTCAATTTAAAATAATAAACTAATATAGAAAAATAAAATAATTGCCAAATGATTATATTATTTATATGATTACTCGCAATTGTTATTAATATTGAGTGCGGTATCGCGTAAAATATAATTTCACTGATAGTTTGCTTAATTGAAAACGTGAGTAAAACTGAACAAAATAATATGTATATCAATATTTTTGTAATGTATTCAGTTAATATAATACACATCCGACTAAATTTTATTAATTTCAAAATCAAACATTTATCATTAATGCCAATACTCGCGGGTCGTATAAAACCCGAAAGCATTTGAAAAACTGGTGAATCCAATGAATTGATATCATGTCTGTAGTTATAGTAATTCAGTATTTGCGAGGATATGGCGATAATTCCAACAATAAATAGCATAATATTGACCTGTACTCTAATACCTAGAAAATATCCGACGTCTCCCAAAATGACATAAAATTGATGATTTTGTTTGGAAACAATAAGTGATATAAATAATTTGAATTGCCAGTAAAATAACAAAACAATAAATATAACAATTGGATGATTGTATAAATGTCTTTTTGATGTATTTAATGGCTTATAGAGTGATAGACCGATGAGGTAGAGATGACTATCAGCCCTGGGAATGGACATGGATTTTGGCAACTCCTTAATTAAACTAAATGTGGTTGGACTTATATTATTATGCATTTTGGATATTGGATCAAATGGGAATACTATATTATGTGATACCTGAACAAAACACAAAAACAATTTACTTTTATTTGAGTATATTTTAGCACGTATATACAGGTAATTGTATGTTATAAAATTAAATAAACATAATATACATTAACAGGTAATTTATTCATATTTATATTATTATAAAAGTAATTATTTTATTTCTAATATCATTATAAAAGCAATTATTTTCTTTCTAAATTAAGTTATCTCTAATGCAATGACGTTATCATTTGTAATATAACATTATAAATCAATAAATTAATACTGAATAACAATTTAGAAATATAAAATTTTTATATAATATAAAAATAATACACACTTTATAACCACGGAATCTGTCGATTAGAAATAGTCTCCAACAGTAAAAACCAACCCTTTTCTGACCCAACCTTTCCATCATTGATGCCCACTATATGTACAACAAATGAATTATAAATCAGTTAATAATTTATTTTATTAATACCTTTAATTTGTGAGATATTTGTAAATAACCGAAAGTATACGACTTTTGTTTGAATTTAACAATGTATGAATTAAATACTTTGAACGATATAAATGTATTTTTTGTTAGCAAGGTTGAATAATGTATTATTAATAACAGTGTAAGTAAAAATTCCATAAACATTAAAAACGACATGATTTTAACAAATAGTACCATGTCGGCATAAAATGTAGCAAATAAAAATATGGTGATTACTATTGTTATTAATATCCAATTAATGCCTAAAAATATAGACCAATACTTTGTATTGTATTCATTGATCTCCAAAAATATATCATTTAATTTATGCACAATTTTCTGTGCATTTATTATTGTTTTCTTTTTTATACTGTTTGATACAAATAATTCATTTATGTATTTAACTTTTAATTTGAAATAATAAGCTAAAATAGTAAAATAAACTAATTGCCAAATTATTATATTATTTATATGATTGGTCGTAATCGCTATTAATATTGAGTGCGGTATCGCGTAAAATATAATTTCACTCATAGTTTGCTTTATTGAAAAAATGATTACAACAGAACAAAACATTATGTATATCAATATTTTTGTAATGTATTCAGTTAATATAATACACTTCCGACTAAATTTTATTAATTTAAAAATTAAATCTTTATTATTAATGTCAATACTTGCGGGTGGTATAATACCGGAAAGCATTTGAAAAACTGGTGAATCAAATGAATTGATACCATGTTTATAATTATGATAATTCAGTATTTGCGATGAAATGACTATAATTCCGCACACAAATAGCATAATATTGGCCTGTGCTCTAATACCTAGGAAATATGCCACGTATCCCAAAATGACATAAAATTGATGATTTTGTTTCGGAAGAACAATATAAATAATTTGAATTGCCAGAAACAAATTAATATAGTTACTATAACAGGGTGATTGTATAGACTTCTGTTAGAAGTATTTAATGGTCTATAGAGTGATAGACCGATGAGGTAGAGATGTCTACCAGCCCTGGGATTAGTAAATATTATATTTTTAAAATTTAGTTATTTCTAATGCAATGACGTTGTATAACATCATCTGAATTTTACATTACAAATTACTACTTAATATTGATTTAGAAAGTATAATTGTCTAAGTACTGTTCCTGCACCTTTGATATATTATAGTAATCTATAAGCATTTATAATTTATAAACATTTTAATTATTCTTCATTAGTTGATAGAAAATGTTTGATAACTTTGATAAACAGTAACGATATTAATGATAATATCTAAATAAAATTGAAGCAATTTGATATATTATATAATAATTTATATAAACTAATACACACTTTATAGCCCCGAAATCTATTGATAAGAAACAGTCGCCAACAGTAAAAACCAACTCTTTTCTGACCCAACCTTTCCATCACAGTTGCCCACTATATGTACAAAAATTAATTAAAATATTATTTAAATAATTTATTTTATGACTACTTTTAATTTGAACGATATTTGCAAATATCCAAAAGTATACGACTTTTGTTGGCATTTAACAATGTATGAATTAAATACTTTGTATAATATAAATGTCTGCTTTGTAAGCAAGGTTGAATAGTGTATGATGAGTAACAGTGTAAGTAAAAATTCCATAAACAATAGAAATGAGATAATTTTAACAAATAGTACAATGTCAGCATAAAATGTAACAAATAAAAATATGACGATTACTATTGTTATTAATATCCAATATATGCCTAAAAATATAGACCAATACTTTTTATTGTATTCATTGATCTCCAAAAATATATCATTTAATTTATGCACAATTTTCTGTACATTTATTATTGTTTTCTCTTTTATAATGTTTGAGAGAAATAATTGATTTATGTATTTAATTTTCAATTTAAAATAATAAACTAATATTGTAAAATAAACTAATTGCCAGATTATTATATTATTGAAATGATTTCCCGCAATCGCTAATAATATTGAGTGCGGTATCGCGTAAAATATAATTTCACTCATAGTTTGCTTAATTGAAAACGTTAGTAAAACTGAACAAAATAATATGTATATCAATATTTTTGTAATGTACTCAGTAAAAATAATACAAATCCGACTAAATCTTATGAATTTCAAAATCAAACTTTTATCATTAATGCCAATACTTGCGGGTCGTATAAAACCCGAAAGCATTTGAAAAACGGGTGAATCCAATGAATTGATACCATTTCTGTAGTTATAGTAATTCAGTATTTGCGAGGATATGGCGATAATTCCACCAATAAATAGCATAATATTGAACTGTACTCTAATACCTAGAAAATATCCCAGGTCTCCCAAAATGACATAAAATTGATGATTTTGTTTGGAAAGAATAAGTGATATAAATAATTTGAATTGCCAGTAAAATAAAAAAACAATAAATATAACAATCGGGTGATTGTATAAATGTCTCCTTGATGCTTTTAATGGCTTATAGAGTGATAGACAGATGAGGTAGAGATGACTACCAACCCTGGGAATGGACAGGGATTTTGGCAATACTTTATTAAGATTAAATGTGGTTGGGCTTATATTATTATGCATTTTGGTTATCAGACCAAATGAGAATACTATACTACAATATATTATGTGATATTTAAACATAATACAAAAAACTATTTATTGTTATTTCTTATTTAAATATTCATTTTAAAATAAATACAATTTAGAGTTACGGTAATGTTTTTATTATTGTAAAAATGAATGGAAATACATTAATATTTAATGTTTTCATATTTAAATTACTATAATAGTAAATATTATATTTTAAAATTTAGTTATTTCTAATGCAATAACGTTGTATAACATCATTTGCAATATTACATTATAAATAACTACTTAATATGGATTTACAAAGTATAATTTTCTAAAAATTGTTTACAATTGTAAGTACTGTCCCTACACCTTTGATATATATTATGGTAATCTATAAGCATTTATAATTTAGAAACATTTTAACTATTCTTTATTAGTTGATAGAAAATGTTTGATAACTTTGATAAACAACAGCGATATTAACGATAATATCTAAATAAAATTGAAGTAACTTTATATATATAATAATATAATAATTTATATAAAATAATATAAAATAATACACACTTTATAACCCCGAAATCTATTGATAAGAAACAGTCGCCAACAGTAAAAACCAACCCTTTCCTTACCCAGCCTTTCCATCATTGATGCCCACTATATGTATAACAAATGAATTATAAATCAATTAAATAACTTATTTGATTAATACCTTTAATTTGTGAGATATTTGTAAATATCCAAAGGTATATTGCTTTTGTTTGAATTTGACAATGTATGAATTAAATACTTTGTACGATACAAATGTATTCTTTGTTAGCAAGGTTGAATAGTGTATGATTAGTAACAAGGTGAGTAGAAATTCCATAAACATTAAAAACGACATGATTTTAACAAATAGTACAACGTCAGCATAAAATGTTGCAAATAAAAATATGACGATTACTATTGTTATTAATATCCAATAAACGCCTAAAAATATAGACCAATACTTTTTATTGTATTCATTGATCTCCAAAAATATATCATTTAATTTATGCACAATTCTCTGTAAATTAATTATTGTTTTCTCTTTTATACTGTTTGATAGCAATAATTGATTTATGTATTTAATTTTCAATTTAAAATAATAAAATAATATTGTAAAATAAACTAATTGCCAAATTAATATATTATTGAAATGATTGCCCGCAATCGCTAATAATATTGAGTGCGGTATCGCGTAAAATATAATTTCACTCATAGTTTGCTTAATTGAAAACGTGAGTAAAACTGAACAAAATAATATGTATATCAATATTTTTGTAATGTACTCAGTAAAAATAATACACTTGCGACTAAATCTTATCAATTTGAAAATCAAACTTTTATCATTAATGCCAATACTCGCGGGTCGTATAAAACCGGAAAGCATTTGGAAAACGGGTGAATCAAATGAATTGATACCATTTCTGTAGTTATAGTAATTCAGTATTTGCGATGAAATGGCGATAATTCCACTAATAAATAGCATAATATTGCCCTGTACTCTAATACCTGCAAAATATGCCACGTCTCCCAAAATGACATAAAATTGAAGATTTTGTTTGGAAAGAATAAGTGATATAAATA
>CAJPVJ010001172.1:0-17621 GCA_905397405.1 Oppiella nova | reverse complement strand
ATTAGGAATGGGTTACTAAAATACAGTACAATAATACAATACATATAAACTAACACTAACATTGTAAGACCTAGTTAGTAGTGATATCACATGATAATGAAATTACTAGTATTTTTATGAAATATATACTTAATTCCTGGTTTATTAAGATTACAATTATATACAGGTATATACTCGAGTTTAATTTTATTATTTAACTATAATACGTAGGCATAAATATAGCACTACATTTATATTATTAAACTATTATAGAGTACAAAACTAGACACTAATTGTTATTAACAGGGTAAATTTCCTTCATAAGGGGTCCCATACTATCAGTAAAAGGTTTGAAATTCTTCATAACCACAACCAACTCAATGTTACTCAACATTTGTAGCATTTGTAGTGAAAACATAAGTTTTTGTAGCTTTGACTCCGATTCCGATCCATATTTGAACAGTAAATATCTTTGTAGTAAATAAATGTACAATTGTTGCTCGAGCCTATTATAATAATTATTAAATTATTTGTTACTTAAACAAAACTTGGGTTTTAAATATGATACCTAACATTATGTCTGTGGACTATATTAGGTCGATTCGGATTGAATAGGGTGATCGCGGTCAACTTGTCAAATAATATTTACATAGGTTATGAGATAAAATAATAGTAAACTATTAATAAAATATATTTTTAAAATATAATACCAGGTCCATCATAATGTAGTCGTTGTAATCCCATTCACACAATATTTTACGAGTAAATTCATTGAGCATGTTAACATATTCCGTATCCAGACTTAACATATAAGCACTGATCACTAATATAGTGTTGTTATCCTGTAGTGATATATAAATAAATGAATATAGTATATGTACTGTATATACATAGTAGAACATATGTATACGGTATATACATACCAGTATACATACTATTTAAATAATATAAATATATTTAAATATTACAATACTCACTATAGGTACACAAAAATTATTATTTTCCACATCATAATATTTAAACGTAAGAACGGATAGCA
The DNA here is from genome assembly GCA_905397405.1 of Oppiella nova. Lineage (NCBI taxonomy): Eukaryota > Metazoa > Arthropoda > Arachnida > Sarcoptiformes > Oppiidae > Oppiella > Oppiella nova. Next base: position 16,603 of record CAJPVJ010001172.1, on the reverse strand, counting down.
CTTCATTTGTCCCATACTTCACCAGGGCTAATTGATCGTTAAGACAAATGTTATTAAAACCATTTAAACATTGAGTAAAGTCTACGAAATCTTTAATCATTAGTTCATTTTTGTGACTGGATCTTTTAATAAAGTCTTCGAGATTTATAATGTTCAACATATTAGGACCCAATGGATAGTTAAACCTAACCGTAGCTCTGGTTAACTCTGATATACGGATGACTTCCAGTTGTTTGAAACCCTCATAATCTGTCATTTGTTTAAACATCGGTATTATCGCTAATTCTTGCGCTTTGTTTTCACTTTTCATTTCATCAGTCTTGTCACAATTTTTAATTCCTTTTATCTGTTTAATGAGTTCTTCATCACTAATATTGAGTTCATTTTCTAACAACTCATCGAAAATGTCTTTTACTATGTTTTCATCCGATATTAAACTGTTGGGCGAACCACTTGTGGATGAATTGCAACATTCAATGTTTTGTAGTAATTTTAATTTATTTAGCTTGGTCAATTGCTTTCTCTGTTCATTCTCATTAAAATCTCTTATCAATTCCTATAAATAAACATTTATTAAATTCAAAAATAAAAAACATTTATAAATATGATTATAAACATTACTTTTTTCATGCCGACTGCAAAACATTTAGCGAGTCTACACTTTTGACATATTTTTCTGGTCACTGAATTTATTATACATTTACCACCGGATGCACAGATTAATGGCTATTCATATAAATTAATTTGTTTATTTGTAAAAATTTAAAATAAAATTTAAATCATATTAACATTAATTATATGCTTACTTTATTTCTGAGGGCATACCGTCTAAAAAAGGATTTACACGACTCGCATGTAATTATAGAAAAGTTTTTACCTAGATAAACAATAGTTACTTAACCTGATTGTTTCTACAATTAAATACAAATAAATAAATACCAATCCCTTTAACGCCACACACTTTGCATATTTTAGTTAATTTCTCACAACTCATATTAATAATATTATCGCAATATTTATAAAATTAAATATATTTTATTTAATTATTCAAATGGTTACATAAAACGATATAGATTAATTTATAGTACCAATATATTAATTAATAAAATGTTTACTGATAGTTCTTAATAATATTAAACACACTTTGAGATAATGTCATTTTATCTATAATATAGGAGTGGTTTATTGAATATAAGTAACTGTCCATTTAACGCTACAAACTACGCAAACTTTATTCAGGTTGGTTTAAAGTTTACAATGTAAAGCATATTTTATTTCATAAATCAAATGATATTAATGAGCTTTATTAGAAAACTGCTAATAAAATATTATAATACACTACTTTACTTATATTAACTTGTAGTAAACTAAACTAACAACTTTAAATGACCTAGAATCTAAATTCTAGATATAAGTAGTTTTATTCCATAATACAGTACTAAAATTACTTGTATCTACTCTATTTTTTAAATATTTACTTAATTCCTGGTATACTGTATTAAGACTTAAAAATATACATGTAATTTTATTATTTAATTATAACACATATGAGTGGCAAAAGGCATTAATAGCGGTAGCCTATGTAAAAATCTATATGTTATGGTACCAAATATTTGTTATACCTGTATATGCTTATAGCATAGCGTTAGTTCCCTTAATATGTGGATGCTATCCGCTATTAATGCATACTGACAGTCATATGTATAAATAAAGCCAGTAATTTTAATATTCATTATTAAGCTATTATACAGTCAATATAAACTAAACATTAATTGTTATCAACAGGATAAATCTCCCTCATAATAGGTCCCATATAATGGGCAAACGGTTTGAAATTCTTCATAACCACAGACAACTCAAAGTTACTTAACATTTGCAGCACTTGTAATGAAAACATAAGTTTTTGTAGCTTTGACTCCGATTCCGATCCATATTTGAACAGTAAATATCTTTGTAGTAAATAAATGTACAATTGCTGCTCGAGTCTAGATATAATAAATTTAGTTATGAAAGTATTTGTCACTTAAATTAACCTTGAATTATATAGTAGTTTTAAATAACATACCTAACATTATGTCTGTGGGTTATATTAGGTCGATTCGGATTGAATAGGGTGATCGCAGTCAACTTGTAAAACATTTAAAATAAGTTACGGGATAAAATAACTATGGAATGAATTAATATATTGTATATTTAAAAAATATAATACCAGGTCCATCATGATGTTGTCGTTGTAATCCCATTCACACAATATTTTACGTGTAAATTCATTATACAAGTTAAAGTGTGTCGTATCCAAACTAAATATATCAGCACTAATCACTAATGTAGTGTAATTGTCCTGAATTAAAATATTTAAAAAATATAATTATACTATATATATTCATGTAAATTATTTAAATATTACAATACTTACTAAAGGTACACAATAATTATCATTATCTAGGTCATAATATTTTAATGTACAAATAGATAGCATTTCATTGCACCCATACTTTACGAGGGCTAATTGATCGTTAAGGCATATATTATTAAAACCATTCAAACATTGAGTGAAATCTACGATATCTTTAATGACACACTCAGTTTTGTACCTGGTTCTTTTGATAAATTCTTTTAGATTTAAAATTTTCAACATATTAGCGCCCAATGGATAGTTAAACCTAACGGTAGCTCTGGTTAACTCGGATATACGGATGACTTCCAGTTGTTTGAAACCCTCATAATCTGTCATTTGTTTAAACATCGGTATTATCGCTAATTCTTGCGCTTTGTTTTCACTTTTCATTTCATCAATTTTAACACAATTTTCAAATTCTTTTATCTGTTTATTGAGCTCTTCATCACTAATATTGAGTCCATTTTCTAACAACTCATCGAAAATGTCTTTTACTATGTTTTCATCCGATAATAAACTACTGGGCGAACCACTTTGGGATGAATTGCTATATTCATTGCATTGATGTAATTGTAAATTATTTAGCCTGGTTAATTGCTTTCCCTGCTCATTATCATTGGAATCTCTTATTAATTCCTGTAAATAAACATTTATTAAACGCATAAATAATATTGAAAAATTGTATAAACATTACTTTTTTCATTCCGACTGCAAAACATGTAGCAAGTCGACACTTTTGGCATATTTTTCTGGTCACAGAATTTATTACACATTTACCACCGGATGCACAGATTAATGGCTATTCATATAAATTAATTTGTTTATTTGTAAAAATTTAAAATAAAATTTAAATCATATTAACAATAATTATATGCTTACTTTATTTCTGAGGGCATACCGTCTAAAAAAGGATTTACACGACGCGCACGTAATTACAGTAAAGTTTTTACCTAGATATAAAATAGTTACTTAATCTGATTGTTTCTACAATTAAATAAAAAATAATTAAATACCAATCCCTTTAGCGCCACACACTTTGCATATTTTAGTTAATTTCTCACAACTCATATTAATAATATTATCGTAATATTTATAAAATTAAATATATTTCATTTAATTAATCAAATGGTCACATAAAAGGAAATAAATTAATTTTTAGTATCAATATATCAATTAATAACATGTTTACTGAGAATGCCTAATATTGTAATATTAAACACACTTTGAGATAATGTCATTTAATCTATAATAAGAGTTATAGGAGTAGTTTATTGAATATAATTAAGTAACTGTCCATTTAACGCCACAAACTACGCAATCTTTATTTAGGTTGACTAATAGTTTACAATGTAAACCATATTTTATTTCATAAATCCAATTATTTTTGTATTAAATTTTAAGACTTAAAAATATACACGTAACTTTATTATTTAATTATAATTATATGTATAAATAAAGCCATAAAAATTAATATTTATTATTCAGTTATTATACAATCAATATATAACTAAACATTAATTATTATCAACTGGATAAATCTCCTTCATAAGGGGTCCCATATAATGGGCAAACGGTTTGTAAAGCTTAATAACCACATCAAACTCAAAGTTACTTAACATTTGCAGCATTTGTAATGAAAATATAAGTTTTTGTAGCTTTGACTCCGATTCCGATCCATATTTGAACAGTAAATATCTTTGTAGTAAATAAATGTACAATTGCTGCTCGAGTCTAGATATAATAAATTTAGTTATTAAATTATTTGTCACTTAAATTAACCTTGAATTATATAGTAGTTTTAAATAACATACCTAACATTATGTCTGTGAGCTATATTAGGTCGATTTGGATTGAATAGGGTGATCGCGGTCAACTTGTAAAATATTTAAAATAAGTTACGGGATTAAATAACTATGGAATTAATTATTATATTGTATATTTTTAAAATATAATACCAGGTCCATAATGATGGTGTCGTTGTAATCCCATTCACACAATATTTTTCTCGTAAATTCATTTAACATGTTAAAATATGTCGTATCCAAATTAAATATATCAGCACTAGCGACTAATGTAGTGTTATTGTCCTGAATTAAAATATTTAAAACAGAATATAATTGTATATACTTTAAAAACAAATATACAAGCATTTAAATTATTTAAATATTATAATACTTACTATAGGTACACAAAAATGATCATTATCTAGGTCATAATATTTAAATGTACAAATAGATAGCATTTCATTGCACCCATATTTTACCAGGGCTAATTGATCGTTAAAGCAAATGTTATTAAAACCATTCAAACATTGAGTGAAATCTACGATGTCTTTTATGATACTCTCAGTTTTGTACCTGCCTCTTTTAATAAATTCTTCGATATTTATAATGTTCAACATATTAGGACCCAATGGATAGTTAAACCTAACCGTAGCTCTGGTTAACTCGGATATACGGATGACTTCCAGTTGTTTGAAACCCTCATAATCTGTCATTTGTTTAAACATCGGTATAATCGCTAATTCTTGCGCTTTATTTTCACTTTTAGTTTCATTAGTTTTGACACAATTTTCAAATTCTTTTACCTGTTTATTGTGTTCTTCATCACTAATATTGAGTTCATTTTCTAATAACTCATCGAAAATGTCTTTTACTATGTTTTCATCCGATATTAAACTGCTGGGCGAACCACTTGTGGATGAATTGCTAAATTCATTGTTTTGTAGTAATTTTAATTTATTTAGCCTCATCAATTGCTTTCTCTGTTCATTTTCATTGGAATCTCTTATTAATTCCTATAAATAAACATTCATTAAACGCATTGATACTAAATTTTAAATATTTATATTATCAGTGTTGGCAAAATCCTTTTAAATTGGTAAGTGGTTAATTTTTGAGTGTAATATTTTGTGTGTATCTAAGTAATAGTTACTATTAATTGTGACTATACTTGAACAAATATTCACTTTAAAAAACCACTTACCAATTGAAAAACAGTTTGACTAACACTGATTTATAGAATTCATTATAAGAATAGTATTAATTAATAAACATTACCTTTTTCATGCCGACTGCAAAACATTTAGCAAGTCTACACTTTTGGCATACTTTCCTGGTCAGTGAATTTATAACACATTTACCACCGGATGGACAGATTAATGGCTAATCATATAAATTAATTTGTTTAAATCATTATTAAAATTAATTATATATACAGTATGTTTACTTTATTTCTGAGGGCATAGCGTCTAAAAAAGGCTTTACACGACTCGCACGTAATTACAGCAAAGCTTTTACCTAGATAAAAAAAGAGTTACTTAATTTGATAGATTGTTTATAAAATTAAATAAAAATAATTAAATACCAATCCCTTTATCCCCACACACTTCGCATATTTTAGTTAATTTTTTACCACTCATAGGTATTTATTAACCGTGGTAATCCTAAACATATATTACAGTGATATTAATAAAATTAAATATATTTTATTTAAATGTTTAAATGTGTACATAATACACTATTTTTAATATACTAATTAATGATATGTTTATTGAGTTTTGAACCTCAATCAAAGTTCTTAATAATATTAAACACTCTTCAAGATAATGTCATTTTATCTATAAAAGTGGTTTATCACATGTTTATTATATTATTATACAATGTAATGTATTTTATTTATTAAATTAACAACAAATTTCAAGTTTCTAATAAGTATAAAATTGTTCATAATTCTCTTAATAATTACCATAATAATAAAAATATGAGTAGTAGTATAACATGATAATTAAATTACTATTATTTATTTGTAAAATATTTTATGAACCTAATTCCTGATATAATAAGATTATAAATATATACTTTAAATATTCACTAATTATTAATAACAAAGTGTAAAAACAATATTTTATTTTTAAAATTATATCATGATCACAGGTAATTGAACGAGTTATATTTAATATATTGAGCTGGAAACTAAGTTCGTTCAAAATCGTTATTTTAAAAACTACATTGATTAAAAATAATTTGAAAATATACTTTTTCCATATTTTCATTGTCTTCCTGTACTCCAATGGACAGACACCTGGGGGGCTGGTAGCTTTTAAGTATTATGCTCTAGGTCAAAAACTATAAGTCCTAGAGTGAATCTGAGAACACCATTGGAAAGAGCGTAGAATTCTAAGGATACATGGTGTCAATGGTTTGTATCCTAACCTAATGGTTAGAGCACAGGGAGGCCGGGTATTTAAACAATTCAAATCTTTAATTAATTATAGAAAATTAATCAATATGTGTATTGCAAAGTTATGATATGGAAAATGTAGAGAATATAATTCTCAATCATATAAAAATGAAAAAAATTTTGTTAATTTGTAGCATCGGGAGGAAAGGGATGCATTTTATAGCGGGAATACTACAAGTTTTAGCATAAATCTAATTACTGTGTTAGGCAGAGCTCAAGATATGGTTTTGACTAACATTTAAAATTTTTCCACACTGTATAAGATATAGCTATTATACTAGTACATAATTTCAATTTATATTCTAAAATAAACAATTTGAAAATATATAATTAAGCATCAATTGTATGAAACTGATATATTTCCCTCGTAAGAGGTCCGAGATAATGAATAAATGGCTTAAATTTATCCATAATTATCGTCATCTCTAAGTCACTCAACACTTGCAGCGTTTGTAATGAATTCATAAGTCTTTGTAACTTTGATTGCGATTCCGATCCATATATTAATCGTAAATATCGTTGCAATAAATATATGTAGAGTTTCTGTTCAAGTCTATAAAAAGTATTATATAATATGTATAATAAGTATAATGTATAATATGTATATTATATATAATAAGTATATAATAAGTATATAATATTATATAATATGTTTCACTATTGTAAATAAATAGTGTATCAACTTTATACCATACCTAACATGATGTTTATGTTTTAAGTTAGGTCTATTTGGGTTGAATAGTGTGATCGCGGTCAACTTTAAAAATAAAATTTAAAAATCTTACTTTCAAAACCCTAAATAGCATTATAAAAAATAATAAATACCAGATCAATGGCAACCGGGTCATTGTAGTTCAATTCACTCACAATCATATTAGTGTATTCTGTAAGCGTATTAAAGAATTTAGTTTCTAAATGAAATATACCCAGGTCGGTCACCAATATAGTGTCATTGTCCTGTATTATTGTTAAAAATTAATTTGCAGCTATAAGTATTAATAAATGTTTACATTATAGTACAGTATATAATGTATACTTACTAACGGAAATGTATAATTGCCATTTTGTACATTATAATATTTAAGTGAACGAATAGCTTTCAATTCCATACACCCATACCTTACCAGTAGTGCCAACCGATCGTTGAAACAAATGTTATTAAATCCATTCAAACATTGAGTAAAATCTATGATATCTTTGATGACACTCTCGTTCTTTTGGTTTGAATTTATGATCAATTCTTCTAAGTTTCCAATTCTCAGTAACTTATTGCCAAACGGATAGTTAAACCTAACCGTAGCTTTGGTTAACTCCGATATTCGGGTCATTTCCAAATGATTCAAGCCCCCATAATCTGTCACTTGTTTAAACATCGGTATAACGTGTAAATCTTGTGATTGATTTTCAATAATTATTTCATTCATATTATGATTAGTGACACAAATGTCAATATCCATTATTTGTTCATTGAGTTCATCATCACTAATATTGAGTGCATTTTCCAACAACTGGTCGAAAATGTCTTTATCGATGTCCCCATCAATATGTACTAAACCTTTCGATGAATTACTTGTGGCCGACACACCACTTTCAACTATATGTTTACGTTTTAATTTATTTAGCCTGACCACTTTTGCTCTATTTTCATTCTGCTCGACATTTCTTATGAATTCCTATTAAATAATAATTATATTAATATTTTTATTCCAATTATTATAAGTAATACTTTTTTCATTCCCACTGCAAAACATTTAGCGAGTCTACACTTTTGGCATATTTTTCTGGTCACAGGATTAATAACACATTTATCACCCGATGGACAGTTCAATGGCTATGATTACAGTATTAAATTAATTTATATTAATTAAAAGTTATTATAATTTTATATTTACTTTAGTTTTGAGCGCAAACCGTCTAAAGAAGACTTTACAGGACTCGCACGTAATTATAGTATAATTTTTACCTATAATTAAATTAAAACAAATAAAATGTAGTTTTGTTTAACGTCTAAATAAACATATCAATTTATACCACTTCCTTTATCGCCGCAAACTTCACATATTTTATTTGACTTATTGTGGTTCATATTGTAATAAATAAACTTGTTCACTTAACGTTCTTTAGTAAATAAAATTGATTTACCTAAATTAATTATTATGAATTTAAAATTTAATTCTTAAACTACAGTCAAGTATAAATAAAGTGTTTATTGAATTTAACTTCAAATAAATTTCTTATCGAAATTACATTATTAGATAATTCATATCACATCAATTATAAAAGTAGTTATCATCATATCAAATTAAATTAAGATATTTCTTATGAAAGTTGCCATTCATTTCAAATACTGAATAATATACATATTATGATATATTTTATTATAAATTCAAACATATACATTATTTTATGTAAATTATATAGAATAATACCTATTTGTATTACTAAAGTATTAAAGTGGTATTCATAAAGGACATGAAAAATTATTTAATACAAATGAAGCAACAACAAAATTAATATATAATTATTATAATAAGAATCACTGCTAAATACTATGAAAAGTATAGATTTCTTTCATTAGTGGTCCGAAATAATGATGAAATGGTTTATATTGTCTCATCATAACAGACATCTCCAAGTCACTCAACATCTCGTGTTTATGCACTGAAATCATTAGTTTTTGTAGTTTTAATTCCCATTCCGACCCATATTTTAATCGTAAATATCGTTGCAATAAATATATATATAATTGCTGTTCAAGTCTGCATATAAAACAATAGCCATTATAAAAGAAATATTAGCATATTTTTCAGACATACTTCACATTATGTCTATGCGTTAAGTCAGGTCTATTTGGATTGAAAAGTGTGATCGCCATCAGCTTTAAAATAATTTCAAATTAAATCAATTAAAACTGTCACATTTATATAATAAATACCAAGTCCATAACAAGAGGGTCATCGTAACTCCACACATTTAAAATATCATTTACAAACTCTTTAATTGCATTATAATATTTATCATCCAGGTGAAATACTCTCAAATTAGTCACTAATGTATTGTTGTTGTCCTGTATTGTAGGAAATATAAATATACATTGAAATTCCTATGTATTACATAGTGATTTGTATTATTAAGTGCTATACAGTAATACGTACTCACCATGGGCATTTTAAAACAATCACTCTTTGGATCATAATATCTATAACCGCGGACTCCAATCAATTCATTGCACCCATACTTTAGGAGTGCTAACCGATCGTTAAGGCATATATTATTAAATCCATTCAAGCATTGAGTAAACTCTACGATATCTTTAATAAAGTCTTCAGTCTTATTGGTAGAAATTTTAATAAATTCCTCAATATTTGTAGCTTTTAATAAATTATTACCAAGTTTATAGTTAAACCTAACCGTAGCTCTCATTAACTCTGATATCCGTCTGGTTTCCAATTGATTGAAGCCCTCATAATCTGTTATATGTTTAAACATGGGTATGACTGCTAATTCTTGAGATTTACTTGTATCTAGCTCATTGATACAGCAATTTTCAATTTCCATGATCTGTTCATTGAGTTTCTCATCACTAATATTGAATTTATTCACAGATAACTCATCAAAAATATGGTTGATTTCATCAAATAGTTGTAAACTTTCCAATGAATCACTTGCGGATGAAATGTTACTTTCATAACCTTGTTGTCGTTTCAATTTATTGAGCTTGATCAGTTTCTTTCTATATTCATTCTCTTCGGGATCTCTTATAAATTCCTATTATTAAAAATATTATGAACGAAATAGTCTACAAAATAAAAGGTAATTTAAATGTATTAAATTCAAAAAGTACCTTTTTCATGCCAACTGCAAAACATTTGGCAAGTCTACACTTTTGACACATTCTTCTAGTTACAGGATTTATGATACATATACCGCCTGATGGACAGGTTAATGGCTATTCACGAGAAATTATTTAATTTAAATACTATATGTCTAGTTTATTAGAACCAGTTACCTTATAAAGTATTATACAATTGCATAAAAGTTTGTTAAGTCTTTAATATAGTTACCTTGTTTCTAAGCGCAAACCTCCTAAAGAATGCTTTACACGATTCGCAAGTAGTTACGGTAAAATTCTTACCTAGTTTATAACATCATTTATAGATTATAAAACTATGTTAGAAATTTAAACATAATTACAAACCAACTCCTTTATCACCGCATACTTCACAAATTCTGGTCACTTTAGTATAATTCATATTATAATTATTATGAAATACTTATATTATTACTAGTAATTATAATTATGTAAATAGGTTTTACTTTTTATTTGAAATTAAACTATAAAATATTAACACAGTATTAAACTATAAATCATATATTTATTGAATAAGAACATTAATCTCAGATCTAATATATTAAACACACTACTAGATAATGGCACATTAATTATAAAAGTGTTTTTATCACATGATAATAGATACTGAGTCCTGTTTACTAAATTTGTGCTTAACAATTTTTTGTAGATATTATACAGAACAAAAATATACTTTATAAATTAATAACAAATTACTTAATTTTTTACACAATTTATTTATTGTATTTAATTACAGAGTATATAAATAAATATTCACAAGTAAAAACTAAAAACATGAAATTAGTTAGCAACTTTATTGAAAGCATACATCTCCATCATAAGTGGTCCGTAATAATGCATATATGGTTTAAATTGTTTGATAATAAACTTCCTATTTATGTCACACAACACTTGTATCTCTTGTAATAAAATCATCAGTTTCTGTAACTTTAATTCGGATTCCGATCCATATTTCAACCGTAAATATCGTTGCAATAAATATATGTAAAGTTGCTGTTCAAACCTAAAATGACAGTTATTACAAAAACCGTACTAGGTACTGCAATTATTCTTAACCTACAATAAAAGAACTATAAGATATCATACCTAACATTATGTCTATGCATGAGATTAGGTCTATCTGGATTGAAAAGTATGATTGCGGTCAACTTAAAAATAAGTTAAATTATATTAATACATTGTACAGTATTAGCATACATTATTATGGTGTTCAAGTTAAATACATACCAAATCTATAGTAATATAATCGCACTCATTTAACTCAATCCATATTTTACGTGAAAAGTCTTTCATGATGTTAAGATATTTATTTTCTAAATTCATTATATCCCAGCCCCAATAAATTACCAGTGTAGTGTTGTTACTATTCTGAAGTGTAATATATTAAATTGACATTATAACTATTTTTAAAATTAATATACTGATTAGTATTTAATACTCACCAATGGCATAAAATAGCACTCACTATGGATATCATAATACTTTAAACACCGGAACCTGGCTAATTCTGTGTTTCCATGCTTGACCAGTGCCAAACGATCGTCAAAACAAATGTTATTAAATCCATTCAAACATTGCGTGAATTCAATGACATCTTTAACAAAGTTTTCATTTCTTTGGTGAGAATTCTTAACCAATTCCTCAATATTTCGCATTTTTATTATTTTATTGCCAATTTCACCATAGTTAAACCTAACCGTTGCTCGGGTTAACTCGGATATACGACTGCCCTCTAACTGATTGAAACCTTCATAATCTGTCAGATGTTTAAACATAGGAATAACTGTTAATTCTTGAGTATTATATTCACAATTTATTTCATCCATGTTTTCATTTACGACACTATTGTCTATTTTTATGATCTGTTTATTAAGCTCATCACCGCTTATATTAAGTGTGTTTTCTAACCAATCATTAAAAATGTCATTTCCATTGCTCTTTCCAAACAGATGTTTAGATGAATGACTGGTTGAGGAGACAATACAATGATTTTGTTTAAAGTTATTTAGCCTGGTCTTTTTATTTGCCTTCTCAGATGTGTATTTTATGAATTCCTATTTTTACAATAAAATAATACAAATAGTATAATAAAAATCTGTATGCAAACAAGTATAAATATAACCTTTCCCATTCCGACTGCAAAACATTTAGCGAGTCTACACTTTTGGCACATTTTTCTAGTCACAGGATTTATCACACAATTACCATCCAATCGACAGTTTAATGGCTATTGGTTTAGGTTTAATTAAACAAATCAAAGGTTAAATCAGGTATACATGTATATACTAAACTATTTACTTTAGTTTTTAATGCAGATCGCCTAAAAAATGTACGACATGGTCCGCATGTAATTGCATTATAATTTATGCCTATAATTAAGTTAATTTAACAGTAGGTTTGTTTAGCATTTAAAAACATTATAAATACCTGTCCCTTTATCGCCACAAACTCCACATATTTCAAATGGTTTATTTAAATTCATATTGAAATTGATAAACTTGGTGATGTTAGTAAGCAATAATTGTACAATATACTACTAGTAATTTTTATTTGAAACATGAAAATTAATTTACACACCACACTCGAATAAATAAAGTATTTATTGCAAAATAAGACATTCACAACTACAAGCTACAAAATTAACTTGCGCAAATTCATGCGTCAAATAAATTAATCAATGTTAGAAAACATTTGTTTATAATTAACTTAATTAAACGTTCAAACGAAATAATTAATAGATTAATTGAATGTGTTGAAATAATGTATTAAGACATTAATATTTACAACGGCAACAAATTAAATGATGATAAAACGTTGTAATGTAGTGCTTAAAATAAAAGTTAAAATAAAATATTATACACTATATACTGAATATTTAGATATGTATGACATGAGAATGGACATAAATAAAAATGAAACTTAAGAATTGATGACACCAATACCTAGTATATTTATAATTAGTCTTTAATGTGATCAGAACTGTACAATCCATATATTTCCCTCATTAGGGGTCCGAATAAATGAATAAAAGGTTTATATTGTTTCACCATAACAGTCATCTCTAAGTCACTCAACACTGATAACTCTTGTAACGAAATCATCAGTTTTTGTAATTTTAATTCCCAATCCGATCCATATTTTAATAATAAGTATCTTTGTAATAGATATATGTATAACTGTTGTTCAAGTCTATTACAAACAATTGATAAAAATAAAAACATTTATCAAAGTAATTACTTCTAACTAATTATCATCTATCAATTATATCACTTACCTAACATTTTGTTTATGTGTTAAATTAGGTCGATTTGGATTGAATAGTGTGATCGCGGTCAACTGTAAAATAAATACGAGTTGTATTAAATATTTTCATATTTTTTCTTATAATAATATGCATAATTAAAACTAATTTCATACTAAATCAATAGCAACGGAGTCGTTGTCATCCCACTCCCTCAATATTTTGTTTGTAAAGTCTCTCATTATATCATAATATTTAGCATCTAGTTGAAATATATCCCATTTGGCCACTATTGCATTATCATTATCCTATTGTAAATTATAATGTTAAGATTAATCAAATATTTTATTCAAGTAATTATACTAACTATGGGAAATGTCATAGTCTCATTTTTCATGTCATAGTACTTTAAAAATCTAATTCCCAACATTTCATTCACTCCATGCTTAACGAGTGCCAATTGATCGTTAAAACATATGTTATTAAATCCATTCAAACACTTAGTAAAATCTACGGTATCTCTAATGATAATCTCACTCTTTTGATGCGAGTGTATAATTAAATCTTTAATATTTTCAATTTTTAACATTTTACTACCCATCGGATAGTTAAACCTAGCCGTGGCACTCACTAACTCAGATATGCGACTGCCCTCTAACTGATTTAAACCCTCATAATCTGTTATTTGTTTAAACATTGGTATAACCGCTAATTCCCGTGATTTGTGTTCACTATTAATTGCATCCATGTTATCATTTATGACACAATTTCCTATTTCCATAATCTGTTCACTAAGATCCTCATCACTAATATCGAGTGAATCTTCAATAAGTGAATTGAAAATTGTGATTTGTGTTCACTATTAATTGCATCCATGTTATCATTTATGACACAATTTCCTATTTCCATAATCTGTTCACTAAGACCCTCATCACTAATATCGAGTGAATCTTCAATAAGTGAATTGAAAATATGTTTTTCGGTCTTTTCGTCAAAGATTAGTAAGTCTTCCGATGAATCACTTGTCGAGGATATGATACTTTCATCGCATTGTTCGCGCTTTAATTTATTGAGCTTGATCAGTTTCTTGCGATTTTCATTTTGCTCGGGATCTCTTATAAACTCCTATTGAAAATGCAAAAATAATATTAATTATATATTTATACAATTGTGATATAAATAATACTTTTTTCATTCCGACTGCAAAACATTTAGAGAGTCTACACTTCTGGCACATTCTTCTGGTCACAGGATTTATGACACATTTCCCATCCGATGGACAGTTCAATGACTATATTAATGAAATTAATATTAGTCATTATTTAAAATTAATTAAAATGTTCAGGTACGGGTAGTTTTACAGAGAACAAATACCTTATTTTTAAGTGCAAAACGTCTAAAAAATGCTTTACACGACTCGCATGTTACTACTGTGAAATTATTACCTAAACAAATAATATAGTTTTAAATTTTAAAATTTATTAGGTACTTCGCTATAAATATAAATAATACTAATAAATATCATACATACCGATCCCTTTGTCACCACACACTACGCAAATTTTATTTACTTTTTTGTCACTCATTTTGTATAATATTAGATAATTATATTAATGAAAGTCAAATTTAAACAACAAGCTATATTTACAAACTAAGGATTATAGTCCAATAATTTTTAATCAATTTAATTAATAGTAAAACATAACTATATTAAAATTCACTAAAATTTATTAATTTGAAATGAATTGCATTTCGATAGACTTTGAAACAAGTTTTAAATGATAAATGTCCTTGATTCGCTTATTATGGGCACTTTTATCATAATTGTTTGTTATCTGACATGTAATTTGATTTAGCATTGACATTCACAATACACACAACACTTATAACTTATAAGATAATTTTCCACTAATAAATACATTTAATGTCAGAGGTTTATTAATGATTACTTATTCTTATACAATATTATTCACACATTACATCATTTATTGCATGAATGCTTTAAATCCTGGATCTAAAAATTATATACATTTTTATGAATATATTTCCCTAAATAATGGTCCAAAATATTGAACATTTTCTTTATAATCGTCCCGGCTATGTTTGCGATGAGTTTCACTGATAATTTGTAAATCTGGCAATGAATTCATCAGTTTTTGAAGTTTACATTCCGATTCTGATTGATACTTCATAAGTAAATATCTCTGTAGTAAATATATGTACAGCTGTTGTTGGAGTCTAAACACACAATTAACATTTTAGCATTTAGTATAAATTTATATAAATTTAGTATAATTACTAAAACTACTTGCCTTACAGTATCTCTATGTATTAGGTTTGGACGGTTTGGGTTGAACAGTATAATTGTCGTTAACTACGCAAATAAATCATAATTAACATTTACATTATAGTCTATAATTAATATGAAATACCAGATTCAATATAGTGAGATCCCAGTCCCATTCTGGACATATCTTTTCTAGGAACTTTATAAATATATGTAATATAACTTGACTAGGTGCCCTTTCTTGGTCAGCAAACTCTTTATATGTATCACATTTAGAAACCAATGAATTCTCATTGTCCTATGAAAGTGAATGATACAATTTTTTAATTTATCAGTACAGTATAATTTATGAACTAGTGTATTATTAAAATTTATATTACTTACCATATACTGAACAAAAACTTTGGTTTTGTCATTATAATAGGTGACACGTCTGAGGGACAGTATTTCACTGCACCCGTACTTCAATAGGTAATACTGATCGTTGGGACACAGATCTGTATATCCACTCAGACCTGATATATATGTGATAACATCCTGGATGCGTTTTTCGGCCATTTGCGC